>VKKT01002555.1:9867-21719 GCA_008038995.1 Haliotis laevigata | reverse complement strand
TGACAAGCATATGATACCGGAGGTCCCATTGACAAGCATATGATACCGGAGGTCCTATTGACAAGCATATGATACCGGAGGTCCTATTGACAAGCATATGATACCGGAGGTCCCATTGACAAGCATATGATACCGGTGGTCCTATTGACAAGCATATGATACCGGTGGTCCTACTGACAAGCATATGCTACCAGAGGTCATATTGGCAAGCATATGATACGGGAAGTCCTATTGACAAGCATATGATACGGGAAGTCCTACTGACAAGCATATGATACCGGAGATCCCATTGACAAGCATATGATATCGGAGATCCTGATCCTCCCTCACAGAAGTGTCACTGGGAGACGGCAAATACCCTACCGCGTGAGTGGTGCCATTTAGAAATTGAGTTTGGTTGCTTTTAACAGACAGACAGACAGGCCCCGTGCCCATAATACAAACATGTGGAAAGGAGGTAGTTATATACATGCTGATTACTGGCTGTTAGTTTGCTGATTCATGCTATAAGGGTGATATTTTCTTTGTCTTTTGAATTTACTCAAGCATGTATTATTATGGATACTTCCACTTGACATCAGCCGTATAAGCTTCCGTTGTTGGCTGGCTAATCATATTATTTGGAAAGTAGTCTCTCTCACATTGGAATATCTATTGTAAATTTATATTGGCAGGACTTGTAGTTCATCTTCAATACAGTCGAAGCTCCGAGCATGACGGAATATAGACAAACATTCATCATATGTGGTATGTGTATGGCGGCCGCATTCAGCTGCAAGACAAGTTATTGCACCGAAACAGTGTTATAAGGTATAAGTTCACTTGTCAAATAGGCCTCAACGCTAAGTACAGATGTATACACAGAGTAATTCCATGTTGGTAAAGCGTCAATCACTTGTTGAAAGAAGCAGTCATAAAATCTCTGTTTGAACATCGCCATAAGAGATCTGGTACAACCACTTTCTTGAAAAAGCCACAGGAAGAAAATTCCGTAGTTCAATAATATTCTTCTTATATGAGATGCCCATATTGTTTTACTGGTATCAATAAACGATTTAGGAATACCATAAGCTTGGTGGGGACGGCTCATGTCACAGACCCATAACGCAAAAAAGGTGTGATTATAAATAATAATAAAGAGGTCATGATGTTCAATATATTAAAAGTATTTCTGATAATGATAGATAATTGAGATTAATGCTTTCCTTGCTTGAGCTGCTCTCCATGACAGAATACGAGTGAAAACAACACCAAGATATATATATACATGGTAACTACCCTCTTCCATACTTCCTACCTCTAGGACTATTGCTTTAGTTCGTTGATATTGACTTTCATTCCAGTTTCTACACATACTATTTCCACAACAGTAATTTCCATAGAAGTTCTAGAGCAGTAGCATTTGTAATATTTGGGATTACACTTTCTCAGTAAAATACAGATTCTAGTACTTTTGTTGGGAGTACTGTTCTAGAGCAGTGTTGGATCTCACGAGACCTCATCAACATGTAGTAAAGAAAATACATGAGAAATGTTTGGAGATATATGACAACCTGTACCATCTCTCACCTCCAGCATGGTTGCACACTGACTGATGAACATCTGACGACTGGAGATACAATAGTGCCAATATTGTTTTCAAACCAAGGAGCAAGATACGTCCGTATCAGTTCTCACACAAGGATATAATACGACAAATACGTGTTAAAAATAACACAGCGATCCACCTTTATAACTCTCGAACATATCATGGGTTTATGCTGCTTGTCTTTATCTACTGTAAATTGCCATCGGATACCTTCATTTCAGTGAAAAAACAATAATGTCAATACCCCGTGTCATCAAAAGGCACCAGTTCACCATTAAACTGTATAGCAAGATGTATCAAGAAAAACGCAAGGACGAGCTGGTTATGCTCCGAAAACGAGCAAGACTCTCGTATCAGTCAGATCCAACTTATTTAAATAATCGCAAATTATCAAAAGCTATCAGTTCAGCACTAGTAGTTCTATCTGTATAGCAAGTTTTAACTTGCCATCATGAAAAATAAACAACATATATAAAATCCGAAAAGATCAAACTGCACCAGTTCTCTTAGACATATTCAACGATTTTGGAGCATTAGAAATACAAACTTAGTTCGCAAATCACCAAAAGGCATCAGTTCACCACTAGCCTGATCTGTGTCGGCATCAGGACATCAGAAATAGTTAACAGTTTTGGGTTTCCGCTCTGGAAATGAACACCACAGTCGTTTTCTGTATAATTCTAAATTGTCCTGATGTAAATATCCCAAATCACCATATGGCAATAATTCACTGATCTGTATGGCAAGTTTCAACAAGATACATTCGATGTTTGAGGAGCCCGGGAACGGAAAACGGTCGCACCGATAGACATGCTAATCGTTACATAAACACCATCTAGAAGACCGGGGCTATGAAAACCCATGTGACGGTAGATATGATGGCGTAAAAAAACAACCCAAAAATCATGGTTTATGTAATTAAGTAGTATATAAGGTAAGTAAAATGCAGATTAATATGTAATGAATTTTATTAGAGTTCTTTCTGATCGAACAATAGTCCAAGGATTTAACACCGTATGTGAACATAACATCAAACATGCGGCTTAAATCACCAGAAGGATAGTAGTGTTTGTTTGTGTGATGTTCTCCGTAATTACCTTGTAAACCCTGTGTTCTTCACTCAGTTTATCAAATTTTGTATACATGGCGTTGAGCATGGAGACAACCTCCATAGGTGTAATCTGGCTGCAGATTGTCGTGAAGCCCACCACGTCGCTGAACAGGATCGTTACATTGTCGAAAACCTGAAACATTAGCAGTTGACTTACTAAACGTCTACCATAGTCGGTCAGAGCACAGATGACTTTGTAACATAGGGTATGAGAACACAACCGGTTGTACGGGATCATTAGATATCTCAGTCACATCAGGGCATACGTATCATATAGATTACACAGTCTCACGGGAGCTAACTGAGACTTGGATGTCACTTCACACGTGTTGAGATCTCCAAGGTACAAAGAACGTAGATGACGGGTATTGGCTGGGCATACAACTCGCCAAGGCTGACCAATACAATACATCACAAGTCCTCACCAAAACCGTACCGCGCAGGTAAAACCTACCTTGGAGGTACTCCGAAATAATCTCAAACAAACACAGATCATCAAACATAACCTGTATAAGAGATGTATGAGGATTATTCTCGGGGATCTTGACAGAGACCTCATCAAACAGATGCTGAGTGAGATTTCACATCACGCGTGTTGACTTAGACCTCGTCTAACAGGCGTCGACAGAGACCTCATGTAACAGGCATCACACTGACATCACACGTGTTAGTTGAGACCTCATCTAATAGGTGTTGAGTGACACCTCACATCACACATGTTGACAGAGATCTCATCTAAAAGGTGTTTACCGACACCTCATCTGACAGATGTTGTGTGACCTTATCTCAGACGTATTCACTGAGACCTAACCTCACATTTGTTGGCTGAGAACTCACCTCATACGTGTTGACTCAGAACTCACCTCGCACGTGTTACCTCAGACCTCACCTCACACGTGTTGACTCAGAACTCACCTCACACGTGTTGACACAGACCTCACCTCACACGAGTTGACTGAGAGCTCACCTCACATGTGTTGACTGTTACCTCAYCTCACACGTGTAGACTGAGAACTCATCTCACACGTGTTGACTCAGAACTCACCTCCCACGTATTGACTGAGAACTCACCTCACACGCATTGACTGAGATCTCATTTAACCCGTGTTGACTCAGAACTCACCTCACACGTGTTGACTGAGAACTCACCTCAAACGTGTTGACTGAGATCTCATTTAACCCGTGTTGACTCAGAACTCACCTCACACGTGTTGTCAGAGAACTCACTTCATACGTGTTGACTCAGACCTCACCTCACACGTGTTGACTGAGACCTCACCTCACATGTGTTGACTGACACCTCACCTCACACGTGTAGACTGAGAACTCATCTAACACGCGTTGACCGAGAACTTACCTCACACGTGTTGACTCAGAACTCACCTCACACGTGTTGACTGAGACCTCACCTCACACGTGTTAACTGAACTCACATCACACGTGTTGACAGAAATGTCATCTAACACGAGTTGACTGAGAGCTCACCTCACATGTGTTGACTGTTACCTCACCTCACACGTGTAGACTGAGAACTCACCTCACATGTTTTGACTTAGAACTCACCTCACACGTGTTGACTGAGACCTCACCTCACACGTGTTAACTGAGACCTCACATCACACGTGTTGACTGAACTCACCTCACACGTGTTGACAAAGATCTCATCAAACAGATGCTGACCAACACCTCATCTGACAGATTTTGAATGATAACTCACCTCACACGTGTTGACTGACGGTTCACCCCTCCTAAGTCTATCAGCGACAGGTTTCGGTATCATTTGGTACAGCAATGCATCTGTTCTCTTCATCTCGGCATCCAACTTCAGCATACTCTCTTCCAAAAGCCGGCTCTTCTCTTGTTCCTGAATTCATAACAAGGACAATATTTTTACACAGTACAGTCAGAGGAGCCGCAAAGCGAAGCAAAACTAAATGCAAAGCAAAATTATATCTTGATGTAGTGCTTTCCACCAGAAGGCGGTAAGATATAGCGTTATATCCCTGGTGTATTGAAGGCAGTTATGGTATAATTATCTATGGCAGAGTGTGCGAGGGACGTTTACCTGATCCAGAGCTAACTTGAGCTCTGCGGACTGCTGTGTCCCCGCCAGTACGAGGTCCCTGCTTGAGTCGTGCATACTGAGGTCATTGATGTACAGACCAACGTTGAACATATCGTCAAGACTGTCCATGCTGAAACACAGGAAGTTCATGGCGGAACAACTGTAAAGCTCAACATTGTGAAACAGTTTAGCTGCAGATAAACCATTACTATACCTTGATGTCCTAGGTTATGTGCTTACATGGAAGATGTAACTGTTGGCTGTAACTTCACTGTGGGACCTAACTTCTCAATACTAGTTGCACTGTTGTACACTCAAGTCGGTTTCATCTGTGTCTGTATTTAGATTAAATACACTTTCGGTAATGTGTGGTGTCGTATGGTATGAGCTGTTAGGATATGAATTGGTAGCATGCAAGCATCTCAATATCTTCACTCATTTCGGATAGGAATCTATCTTCACTTTCATTTGACACCATAATTTGGATCATTCATACACAGGAGCCTTATAGTTCCGTTTCATAAGAATGCAAAACAGTGGTAAAACGGGGGTACGTGAAGGTCAAAAGACTTAGATTGATAAACAATTACCATTATATGTAATGTCATTACTGACAGCATATCAACGTACGTAATGAAACATGCAGAAACTACCGAAAGGTGAAAAACGGACATTTTCAATATGGCCGGCTGTGTATAAAACACATTGGGTATTTCATACAAAGCTTCAGATTCTTATGCCTTGTACCTTCAGACGATATTTCGAAAATGCACATGTTTAAGACAGACATACAATCGGACGGGTGATGGATAACACACCAGGGCATACGCTCGCATGACTTTCAGATAGGTGGAATTAATGACTTATCATTAGAAACGTTACAAACAACCGATATGCCCAGGACATCATATGCACGTAACTGTCCGAGATACTTCACAAAGTGACCGTCAGCCTAGACATACAGCTGTAGTGACCATTTCTGTGGGGAGCTTACATGGGTGTGCCCAGGAACATGATGCAGTCCCACTCACACATGTACATCATCTGCCCCTTAAGATGGAGACAGTTGGATTCCTCGCCCAGAGACTTCAAATCTGCAAGAGAGGTATAAGTAAACAATAATAACTGACTGGGAACACAACACACTCCATTCACAGTGTTGCAACCAGTAATAAGTGACTCAGTTCACAGCAAACTCGATTCACAGTGTTGCAACCAATAATAAGTGACTCTGTTCACAGCAAACTCCATTCACAATGCTAAGTGTAAATATTCCAAAGCAATATTTATGTAAAGTTCGTATATTTTGACTAAACCATCCTCTGTTTTGAGAGTTTGCCAAAATGAGTAGATCACGAATTCGTTCTCTCAAAGTGGTATTTGAACATATTACGAACTGTTTACTTCCAGTTCTTCACCTAAATCTGTCTTCTCGTCTTCGGTGAGGATGGAGCTGTCGTCCGTGCTGTCGGAGTTGCTGCCTTGTATTCGTCTTCTGACGGATTTCAGGGAAATCAGCTCAAATACGTTGTTTGTGTGCGCCATAATCTATAAGGAAAATCTCATATTAGTATCAAGAAGAAAGTATGAAGTAATACTTCCAGATCCAGAAAGCGCTGCCACAATGTTTCCTTCCGTTATGTGCGTCTGTTGCACACGGTAACCTTACAGCCTGGTCACGGCGGAGCACTAGTCTAGATCCTTGTGGGGAATCAACTGGATGTGAGATACACATTGAAAGCATCTGTTATGGACAGCCCTTGCCCACTGCAATGCATCCATTTGGCATCAAACGTACATGTTGACAATTCTATAGCTGCCACTCTACACACCAGTACCTGTACACTTTTTGCTCTGTCACACAAGATACAACGATGCGTGTTGGACTAGACACTTAGCTCCTGTAGACGGTGCAAACACTATTGGCTCTGTCACGCAAGATACAACTATGCGTATTGGACTAGACTGTACACTTAGCTCCTGCCGACGGTACAAACACTATTGGCTCTGTCACACAAGATACAACGACCCGTATTGGACTAGACTGTACACTTAGCTCTTGTCGACGACGCAGACACTATCACGCAAGATACGACCCGTATTGGACTAGACTGTACAGTTTAATCCAGCAGACAGTACAAATACTGATTGCTACACCACTCTTAATGTAAGGATGATCTTTGTACCCTTAACTCTTAAAGATCAACACGTGTCATATTTCCCCGGTGGACGCATTTCACATTTCAGTAGTTACATGACAAGTAAAGACATGAAAAGTAATCTTCTAATTCCTTACTGGCTGATAATTGAGCCAGAATACATGTAGAGGTATCGGTTGCATCATTAGTGGCAAATTATTGTCCCATCAAACAGAAAGTATGACATGTTATTGCAAATCGATTCATGTTATTCCCTATTAGATATGCTACAATGGTGTCCGAATGGTTGTTCTGTTACAGAGTTAGGCGTATTAAATATCGGATGTTATATGCCGATTATGCCTTGTACCTACAGACGTACAAGCCGGAGACGCGTTCCACAACTACAAGACGGCTGAACGAGAAAGGCAAATATTTCTTGTATATTGTCTATCGCCATAGGAAACAAATCTTTATTGCCTAATTTGTTCTCGGGAACACTCAGTTCAGATGTACATTTGTTCCGAGATGTCGACACGAGGATTCAGTTCAGCCTGAGACCTAGCGTATCAGGTGACTCGGTAGATGTTGTGTGACGACTAATAACCATTACATTATTCATGTGTTATGTACAACTTATTCGACGGGAATGTAATCAGGACTGTCTTGCCAACCAACACGACCCCTGATGTGGGAGTCATTTAATACCAATTTCAACTGTGCAGCAATCGTTGTCATAGAATCTCCATCACATGTCATACGTATCAGGGTGAGACATACATATCAGGGTGTGGTATACATATCAGATCACGGTGAGTCATACTTATCAGATCAGGGTGAGTGAAACATATCAGGGTGTGGTATACATATCAGATCAGGGTGAGACAAACATATCAGGGTGTGGTATACATATCACATCAGGGTGTGGTTTGGATCGTTTTGAAGTCTTGGATTTCCGTAACAGGGAGTCTGACAAGGATCCGTTTCCAGAAATAATCGGCAGTGTTGTTGCTACCTTACTGAGACTGAGAATTGTTCTTCTTTCGCATGGTAATCAGGTATAACGTACAGTACTACGGTACTTACGCTTTGCCACGTGAAGTCTACAAGGGGGCGCCGGAGACCGAATACCGCAGTCAGACTCTTCCCAACCACGACCCTCATGACCGCTCCTAGACCAGATCCAGTACTTCGAATGCCCATGTTACGCCCGAACACAATGTGGAAGGGGAAAAGTTCAAACAGAACTTCAGATCGTAGTGGGATGTTGTCGACGATGTTGTCATCTGTAACTTTGAGCGACTCTCGGTATGCAGTGTTGTCAAAGATGAGTCTAAAAATCACATGAACCCTGTCATTGACAATTTCCTCTGATATAACATATATTTCCACCTTTGTGTTGTAGAACACCTTCCCCACCTGCCTGATCTGCCCTTTGACGTAGTGTAGGAAGCCCTTCCTCCTGCTGCGGTAGTGTAGGGTCAGTCCGGACTTGTTCTCGTTCTCACAGAAGAAGGACGGCGGCTTGAGTTTGGAGTAACTGAATCTCAAATATTCATGCAGATTGTCTAAACCGTTTAGAAAATCTCTCATATGACGTCCTAGTACTTTAAGGATCCTGTCGTAGCCGTATTGGCCCACGAAGGACACAAACGCAACACCAAACGAATCCATGAGAGAATCCACCGATTCACCAGTGATTTCTGAAGCGATACGGGCAATAGTTTGAATGAGGTTTTCACTATAGATGTCATGTGTGGCAAAACTAGACTGGGTAAAGTCGCCTTTGCGTCTGATTTCAGTCCACACACCCTCGCCATACTCCTGGCGCAGGAACTCCGCGATAGACTCCAGCAACAACCCGTACATGATGGAGTTGAGGCGTCACACCACTATTGAGAATTTGATCCACGGGGACTTTAGACATGAACAACGTCAGCCATTGGTTCAGCAGATGCTTCTTGTTTTAGCGTTGGAGTCAGCGTTAAATTGGGGCACATAACTTTGCTTGATTGATACAAGTTTGGCTCGACGTGATACTGTCGCTGGCATTGATTTGCTCTCTCAGAAGGGCCCTAACACATCCATTACAGCAGCTGTCCACGTACTGGAGACTCCTGCAAAAGAGAATTCAGTCGGTAAACGTGTGCAAATATCGCACGTTGTCATAACCCGGTGACAGGGATTAATGCTGCATGTCATCAAACCATGGAAATGTTAGTTACTTTGTAAACCTTAGTTGTAAACTAAAACACTGAAACAGTAATCAATATCAAATTATGTAATTGTTGATATGCTTCATATACGTATGTCCATGGTCGGAAATGTTAAGACAGATCACATAGTCACACTGGCTGTCCCAGGATAACCCACTGATGAAGTCTTGAAATACGTCCCATTTACTTGGACAAAAGTATATTTCAGTTAACTTGTATTTCTTCCCATTGCACCAACATTCTTCAAAGGGTCGTTGGAACTATGAAAATACGAGGGATTTTTATCTTGTCGAAAGAGGCGATAACGAGATTGTGTGATCCAGCTTACTGACTTGACTGATGCATGTCATCGTATCCTGATTGTGTAGTTTGGTGATCATGATGTCAAACACTGGGTTGTTACGTCTGACCTCGATTATTTACAGGGAACCACTATCGAGCTGAAGAAGTACGGTGGTAAACTAACAACAAACAATCCAAACAAAGGGACTTCGTCAGAATCTCACTATGCGAGGCTGAAGCAGAGGTAAAATCTCGGCGCTAATCTGACAACCGAAGATGAAATCAATCGATCAAAACATCCACTACTGAATGAGTATTTTCACCCCTGGTCAAATGTCCAACAACAGATCTGCCCAGCTATGTACGTCAGTATAAAGTGCTGTATGACACTGGTTCTGGTGACATCTTAACAGTATGTTACCTCACGTATTGGGTGTTTAGTATTGAACAACCATGATCTGATACAAGGAACATGTATGGCAGTGCGATACACGTTAACATACAAGTGAAATAGTATGAAATACATAGTGACTGCTTCACGAGAACGGTTTAGCTATCCACTTTCATTGATAAATGTTTTCTATTACAGAGCACAGGGTGCTGCATGTAATCCAACAAATGTCAAAAAACATACCTAGAGAGTCTCGTGCCTGGCAGTGTCACAGCTCGGTTCACCAGGTGAACACAACAACAGCTGTCGCAGAGGAAAAACAACCGAGCCATGCAATGCTAACTCAGTCATAATAGGAATGTACATACACTTCAGCCACTGTACATGGTACGTGTTATTATCAATAAACCAACAAGGGTATTTAACGACAGTTATCACAGTGTCCATTACATTACAGTGACCTGTAACACGCTGTATATATACTAGACGCCATTAATAAAGGGTCAAATGATATATAGGGCATGTAAAGAAAAGTTTCTCAGAAATAATAGAACTAAAGCTGTCGTCATAATGTTTATAGGAGCCGGAATCTCGTCCCGATAACGCTGTCCAATAAAATTACCGTCGTCCACGTGCCATGGAGTACGTCCAGTAGGAGTTATCCCTGCCCAAACCATGACCGAACCCCCTGCAAAATCGGTTATACGTGGCCACAGTTGCATCTGTGATGGAAGGACAAATTGAATCTGCTTTCATCTGTGAAGATCACATGAGACCATTGACGTTGATTCCAGCAGTCGTGATGTCTACTCCATCTCAAACGCGCCTGCCTGTGACGTGGTGTTAGTGGTGGACGAACTAGCAGGTCGCCTACAGCGGTGTCCGGCTTGCCCTTAAACGTCGACGAAAGGTGCTCCTGGATATCCTTACATTGTTAACATTGAAGTTTTCTGTCTGAAGATCTACTGCGTTAAAGATTCTGTTAGCAGTGTTCATCATGTGCCTATCATCTCGGACTGTTGTGACTCTAGGGGGACCTGGGTGACGTGCATATTCCACGGACCCATTGGCTTGAAACCTCTGCCACAGTCTGCCAATAACACTCTGACTCACATAAAGCGGACAGCAAGCTGCTGCTGAGTTTGACCAGATTCCAAAAAGCCTATAGCCTGACCCCTTTCAGCAAGGGTAAACCAGCGTCTCATTTTATGCTGCGATTTCAAACAGGTACCAGTGAACGACAGTGAAAATGCAACAATGCATATGTATTGTCCTCCACTTTCCATGGATAGAGCGACTTGCACGTGCAAATCATTGACATTAAGTGGCAGGTGGATTTCCATCTTGACAATTTGAATAAACAATGTGCCATTTGTAGCAGAACGTATCGGACGTTAAAGAACGTAATAATGACTTTTCAACGTCCTGATGTGTTTTTCCATACTGTTAAGAATTTGTAAAACATTCACTTGTATATATTTCAAACAAAAACGAAGATTTTACAACTTTTAAGAAATAGCGTGTCCGATAGCTTACCGAGTTTTGTACATTACAGTGACCTGTGTTTGTGTACCAACAACAGGCTGAACACAGTACCACCTTTGTTTCCGTGAGAGTGCCAAACTCACTCACCTGTGACTGAGCTTGAGTATCGACAATACGCCGTTTAGAGAACAGTCTCGTCCATCAACATGCGACCTGAATAAATATCTGAAATAAACAAGGTCATTGTTGATTTTAAATGACACTAAATATAAAAGTGTTTCGTTCTATACGTAAACATATGATGCAATGTTACACTCATTTGTGTATGAATGCAACACACTTAAACCAGATGTCATTGTAATTTCCGTCTCTTTTACTGTTATGTGGACACGCTTTATGCAACACCATCCATGTGTTTGAAGTATGAATAAAATGATGAAACGTGAACACCTGTCAATTCTTCAATCACCATATACAAGCATTATAAGTGTTGGTCAGAACATTACAACACGAATCTGTCCTCCATTGTCCATATACAAGATGTCAGAATACTTGTTGGTCAGAGCATTACAACAC
>VKKT01002554.1:71958-85190 GCA_008038995.1 Haliotis laevigata | reverse complement strand
TTTCCTTGTGCATCAGATGAGTGTAGCATGGGGCACTGTGTTTCCTTGTACATCAAGTGAGTTAAGCATGGGGTACTGTGTTTCCTTGTACATCAGGTGAGTGTAGCATGGAGCACTGTGTTTCCTTGTACATCAGGTGAGTGTAGCATGGGGCACTGTGCTTCCTTGTACAATAGTTAACGTTAGTCTTCATCAGGGTAGTTTCCATGCATAACAACAAATTTGTCCATAACCTAGGATAGTATGGTACATAAATTAGTCTTAAAGTTTATGAAAAACAGAATCTGGGAAGTTGTCATTAATCAAAGGCAATGTATGTCTTACGTTTGTTGTAGTTTGAGTTCAGCAGCAGCCCAACCAAACTTGTACTGTCCCTGGACCGACTGTGTGCCACCTTCACCACGAATCCCAGGTACACCAACATCAGACAGGAACATGGAAATAACATACTTAAATGTTAAATGTCCAAATACAATGCCATATTCAAGTATGTTGTGTACTTGTGGTGAAAGTGTCAAGTATGTTGTGATTCCTGGACACACAGAAACACCAGTAGTGTTGGGTGGAACCACAATGAGTGACAGGACTTTTTGTCCCACACCAACCCTCTGTGAAGTGAAGAATGATGTTTTCTCAGTCCTGTTGTGTTTCTCAAAATCAGTGCTCAGATATAGTATGAGTGAGGTGGCCATCAGAAATCAGGTTTAAACATTGTGCTCATGTATGGAATCATGATCAAGACTATGTTTAATGAATAGATTACTCTGCTTCATTTGTTACATGTAATCCTTACATTCTTATCGTGTGCATGACGAAATATAAAAATTAAATCATTAAGCCAGTGTTTACAAATCACTTCCAACTAAGACCTCAATATGGACTAGTTTAATGTTGACCATCAGTGTGGAAGATTAATAGAGGTCTGAATGTTCCATGGTTGTGTACAAACACTGTACTGGATTCTGTTGGACCTGTCTGAGTGAGTGAGTGAGTGCAGCTGATTCTGGCAATATTCCAGTGGTTTCACTGCATATTTGATACCTTTTGATTTGATTTTGAACCATGCCTTTAGTTGATTAAGTTTTGGTTCTTCTTAATGAAACAGTCAGTATTAAGGTCAAGGACACTGTCATTGAAAACATATGACATTGTTCAGATATCGAATGTGTGCCGTTCTGATGGATTATTGGCAGCTTTTGTTACATGTTGGTTGTGGATATTAGATCAGTGTATTTGTATGCACAGTTTTTGTTTGATGCTATAGAGGTGTCAGATAGATACCTGATTCTCACTCTGTTTTGACCACAAGACTGAAGCAATCTGCTGTGGTGTGGTACATGATGGATAATGTTGCAGTTCACTGCGGATGTACCAGATCAAGAAGTGTGTCAGTCGGCAACAAATGAACACCTCACTCCACTTGGTGCCAAAGTACCATTCATCAGACTATGACCATACAGCAGAGATTTCAACCATTGACCAGTGTCCAGCTGTGCAGATATTTGCCACCGCAAGCTCTGATGGCTCAGTGAAGGTCAGACGCTTTGATTGGATGTTCACTCTCCTTAGAATCACATCTATGACTGTGCGTTAATACCTCACTCTGTCAAGATCTTCAAGTCTTTGATTGAGGTCAAATCAGGTGAACTTTGCTATAAGTGTGGAAACTTCTACATTCTGATACAAAAATGCAAGTCAATCGGGTGTTAATAGACACTGAATGTAAATGTGAAGCTGTGACTGGAACTGGGGCAAAAAGTATCAAAGAAATCCAGCTGAATGAGAGCTAATACATCGAGTCACGAGGCTGACATTCAGCTCACTTACACCTAATCCATAAGGCTGTCAAAATTCACCCAAAGTTCATTAGACCTGAGTTTGTCAGGGAGAGGACCTATCAAGTCAGACCAAAGTAATCCATATAATGTAAACAGTCATTGACAGTTGCTGTCAACCATCCTCTGACCAAAGAAGCAGAATAATTGGCACTATGAACAAATCCAACTAATTACATGAAATCATTTGGCTGGGGTGGCTGTTTCTTCTGATGTTTTAGTCAGGTAGATATACCTGAGTGAATGAGTGAGTTTAGTTTTACACCGCACTCAGCAATATTCCAGCTACATGGCGGCGGTCTGTAAATAATCGAGTCTGGACCAGACAATCCAGTTATTACCAGCATGAGTATCGATCTGCACAATCGGGAACCTGAAGATATACCTGAAGGTAAGCTACAGTGCCTAGCTGCTTTTGCTGTTGCAGAGATGTGTTTGTTTGCCAAAAGTTTCACCTTCTAAGTTTCAAATGTGTAATGGGAACAAACTTTATTTCACTGGATCATTTTATGTAAATGATGTGTTATCTTCAGATTTGGGACTTTGAAAATAATCTGATCCGGGAACTTGGCTTTGGAAAGCCACTGAGTGGCATCTGTTTCGCCAACAGGAGAGGAGACATTCTCATTGGTTTTGAGAACCACGTGGTGTATGTATCTTACATGTCTAGCATCTTTCTATTATAAATGTTTTAAATTCCTTATACATAATAGTTCAATATTTGAAGACAAAAATATATGTACTGTTTTAAAGCAAAAGATCATTTTGGGTTGTATATCTATGCCTTTTTACAGGTCAGTCTCCATACTGAATTATCTCCCCTTGGACAAACTGGAACATGTTGCTGGCCTGATGTTTCAGGTGGGTCAGACTAACGATACTGCTCAAAAGAAGTTAAGAAATGGTATGACTTTGTATCGTAATAAACTGATCCGTTATTATAAATGAAAAAAAATCATATATCGGAAAGCAATATGAAAGTGAATTAGCTGTGAATTAAATCAGGGTTAGGTTAATCACAACCCTAATCCTGTCCAGTGAAGAAGTGTTAGGAACAATGGCAATTTTCTTGAAAAAAACAACAATTCTTTCATATTACTATGATGCCATGACAGTTTCAACATAGTGATAAAAAGAATCATGTGTTGTTTAACATCTTTCGAGTAATATACCAACTAACTTTAGTTTACTGCACTGAAGGCACATAAGTAAAGCTTATGTATTTTGTATTGTTACAAACAAATTTCATATTTTATCATATTATGATGGGCAGCTTTCTTTGCAGGATAAAACTTATTAATAAAACCATTTGGCTAATATGAGGATAAAGATGTAAACATCAAAGATTAATCAGTTCTTACAGTGAATGTATATACAAACGTGGCATCGTCCTTGTCAAGTGGCTATCGAGTCAGAATTACACATCAGAAATCAGGAGAATCTACCGGGCAAAATAATATCATACTCCAAGCAGTAATAACTTACTAAAAATCAGTGTCTAATGTGGTCATAGCTGAGACATTTTACAAGTTGGGCCAAGTTTGGAAACATAAATTGTGAAATAATTTTGCGAAGGAGTGTAACTCCATCTGTTGGTGTTCCAGGATGACAAGAGAGAATCGCCACTGAACTACAACCATCTGGCCAAACCCTGGTGAGGAAGCTGGGCTAGGTGTTGTACACATTTGGGAAAGGGATTTCATCATAGATTCTATACCATGTAATATTTAAAACAATCCAGCCTTCAAAGACCTGAGCATGAATGAAATGAGCATTTCTTAATTTATAAGTATTTTTGCAGGAATTTTGTTATTGGTGCTGATATCTCTACTTCTTGTGTAGTGGTTAGGGGACACAAGTGGGTAAAGTGTAAGGTCTTCACGCTGAAGACCCAAATTAAATTCCCCACATGTGTACAATGGGTGAAGCTCATTTCTGGTGTCCCTTGCTGTGATATTGCTGGAATATATTTATAGAAAGCTTCGTAAAAACCATACTCACTCACTCATTCACTCAGTCAAAGTACACCCAGCATGAGCCTGACACTGTCACGTAACCTTGTTCCTGTCTAGGTCAGTAGATAGCTTCAAGTAGGTGTACTCTGTCATGAATTATGACATAATGTGTCGCAGACAGCCTAAAGGATCGTCAAGTGATCCCACCTCCAAACTTTAAGTGAATGTTTTTATGAGTAGAATAATGGAGTTGTCTTGTGTCGGTCTGTCAGGATGAGATATGATTAAGAAGAAGAAGCTACTTGTTCCCTGAATAGATTATTTTTTCACCAGACTTACAACAGTTCTCCAAGCCGGTAGCTGTTTCCACTGTTTGTGGTGACTTAGTGACCAGTAAGCACATAAGGCTCCTCACTTACACTGGGTTATTCACTAAGTTTTGTTTATGTCCCCAGATAAGACCTGAACTGTACTGTTTATGATTTAGCCAAAGTTTAAACAACTTGGTGCAAACAATCACAGTGGTAACTAGCAGCACATTTGTATGTGTGAGTGCCTCAGCATTCAGAGGGTATTCTGTGTTCTGTGTACGCCAGGTAGGTGGTCAGTCACACAATACATTCAATAGGTGAGATCCCAGATGGTGAGANNNNAGATGGTGAGATCAAGGTGTGTGATTAGGTTGTGAGATCCAGTTAAGATATGATCGAAGATTGTGAGATTAAAATAGGTGAGATCCAGGTAAATGAGATCCAGTTTGGGGAGATCCAAATTGGTCAGATCTTGGAAGCTGAAATGCTAGAAGGTGAGGCCAAGGTTAGTGAGATACAGAATGGTGAGATCCTGGTGAGTGAGGTCCAGGTTTCAGTGATCCAAGCTGGTGAGTTCCAGGTTAATGAGATATTAGGTTGGTGAGACCTATGTTAGTGAGATCCTTGTAAGGTGAGGTCCTGGGAGGTGAGGCCAAGGTTAGTGAGATCAAAGTTGGTGAGATCAGGTTAATGAGATCAAGGTAGAGAATATCCTTCTATTACAGAGGTTTACATTTAAGTTACAGTCGTAATAGAAGCATTAGAGTGACCTTGCCCATACCTTCAGTTCAAAACCCAAAGTACTGAGTGTGTGACCAGCATACACCTTGAGCATTCCTCCCTCATTCCTCTCACCTGACATTCCTCCACTACTGCTGTCTCTAAGACCAAGCTGACATACAGTGATAGAACTGAAATACCTGAGACTTGACTTCTGTATGTTCATAAAGGTGAAAAACTGTCTGCATATTATGTAAATTCATTTTCACATTTACTGTCTCCATTGTTTATCAACTTCTAAATGCCAGTGAAAGAAGTATCAATGGTTTATATGTTTGTTGGTCAGAATTATGTCCACTTTATGTATTCGGCATCCACCTCCTCCATAGGTTTGATCCAAGGTCCATGGCACGAGACTATCTGCAGCTGGAAAAGAGATTAATGCATGGTCAACAAGCTCGGACAGCAGATGGATCAGCAGACAGCAGGACAGTGGATCAGGTTGCGCAGATTGGCCTGGGTGAAGGGGGAAGGTTCCAGATGGTCGATGGTGCCATGAGGATTGTGGTTACAGAAGATTCAAAGTTTGCTGAAGAAATCACAAAAAGTGAGTACAGTTCCAGTCATAGACAATCATAACTCAGGAACTGGTCTAGTTTACTCTAAAATGTCATTCTGGAGACATGAGTTTGTTTCCCTGTTTCACCATGATTAGCCGTTTCTTGGTGTCTGCTATGATATTGTAAAACCATATTCACTTTGTTTGCTTTTCATCCCTTATGAGTTCATCTTCATCTTTATCTTCATAAAGGGCGTTGGGGTAGCCCAGTGGTTAAAGCTTTCGCTTGTCATGCCGAAGACCCAGGTTTGATTCCCTGAATGGGTACAACGTGTGAAGCCCATTTCTGGCGCGATATTGCTGGAATATTGCTAAAATGTCCCTGTGACATAAAGTTTGGGAAACTGTTTCTTTAAAGATGAATTCAAACCATTTTACCAGTATGGTTACAAATTAATGCTACAAGGTGAATCCAGAAGGCCTGCCACACATCAACTCCAAGAGACAAATCAGGTGGAATCTCAACTTCTCCACGTATAGCCCAGCTTCAGTGGTGCGTGTGATAATTATGGCTTAGCGTCATATGCTGTGATGCTTGTATAGATTTGTATTGATTAAACTGTTGCCATTTGTAGCAACTCAAACATAGGTCTGTAAAATGTTTTAGCTGTACAGCAAGTGTTGTAATCACCACCATCATCCCTGTCGTCAATATCTCAACCTGTATGTCATATCTCATAATGACCACCTGAGACATAGAGAGGTAATTGTTGTAGATGCTGCTATTGATTACTGTCTTCAGCAGCTCATCGCTGCGCCTGCGTCACCGGTTACCCTAGTGATCACAAACACTTATTTCCTAAATAATTAAAAAGTAAACATGGTGGATTGTTGAAGAATTCTGTGCGACGTGTGATAGGAGTTATTGATTGAGACTGTTGGTGGTGGTGCTGATGTTGTAGCAGCTGTTGATAAGGATGATGTTAGTATCGTCAAGTGGTAGGTTACTTACAAGGTAGCTACCTATGTAGATGGAATACTGATACACAGACAATGGTACTGTGGAGTTGACGATCTGACTCTCCCCAGTGTGGATTTCTGATACAACCAGGTATTTATACAATGTTACTGTGATTTGTTCTTGTACATTTTGTTCTTTAACATGTTAGCAGATCACAGTCCTTCTTAGTATTGTCAAGTCTTTAGTGTCAATAGGGTTTTTGTAGTAGTATGGACATTCTGTTATTTTTCAGCTTCAAACACTTTCTATTGAAGGGATGACAAAACATCGTGGTTGGTATGATAACATGCTTGTCAGTGCTCCCCCAACAATACTTCAAAACCTTAAACCTAATGTGTAAGGATGAGTCTGATTATTATCAATATTGGCTGTGTAGCCTGGAACATTTTCATGTCATGTGTAACTTTATTTAGGAAGAAGCATTGAATGTTTTATTTGAATTGTTTATGTTTCTTTTAGAGTGGGCAAGTAGGTTTAGTGACATTAGATCCTTTATCAGATAGTGACAATGGGTTATAAGATGAATGTCGTATTAATATGATTAAATTTTGTTTTTCTGACATATTCACATGTGTAGGCCTCTTGCAAAATTTATACAATGAAAGTTTTCTTGAAGTGGATGAATTCATAGAAAAATTCAAAAGATAATGAAACCTGTTTTTGTGTCTCCGTATTTGCCAGAGATGTTTCTGTTGGTCACAACTCTAGCTGGGTTAGTATGAAAATATGACTTCTAGTTCTTATTGGAATTGATATGATCAGTTTGATTTGATACTGCATTATTGCCAAAGTTACCCACAAACTTCTCTTGAATTCTGTATGTGCTACTTGTATTCCTTTCTAGTTAATGATACTGGCATAAACACAATCAACTTCCCTACAATACATTATTACATATTAATGAGATGAAAATAGTGTCTTAAGATTTAGAATATGTTGTACTGACAGCTGATGTTACTGTTTCATGTCTTTTAAACATGTTAATCCGTCAATATAGTGCTGAGATTCCTACAGATTTGAAATAATATACCAATAGATATCAATAATATACCATTAGATATCAATAATATACCATAAGATAGCAATAATATACCATTAGATATCAATAATATACCATAAGATATTGATAATGTACCAATAGATATCAATAATATCCCATTAGATATCAAT
Source organism: Haliotis laevigata (assembly GCA_008038995.1). Lineage (NCBI taxonomy): Eukaryota > Metazoa > Mollusca > Gastropoda > Lepetellida > Haliotidae > Haliotis > Haliotis laevigata. Next base: position 77,619 of record VKKT01002554.1, on the reverse strand, counting down.
AATATACCCACAGGTATCGATAATATACCAATAGATATCAATAATATATCAATAAATATCAATAATATATCACTAGATATCAAATATACCAATAAATATCAATAATATACCATTAGACATCAATAATATACCAATAGATATCAGTAATGTACAATAGATGTCAATGATATAACAATAGAATATCAATGCTGTAACAATAGATATCAGTAATATACCAATATATATCAATATATACCAATAGATATTAGTAATATGCCAATAGATGTCAATGATATAACAATAGAATATCAATGTTATAACAATATATATCAGTAATACAACAATGAATATCAATAATATACCAATAGATATTAGTAATATAACAATATATATCAATAATATACCAATAGATGTCAATGTTATAATAACAGAATATCAATGTTATAACACTAGATATCAGTAATATAACAATAGATATCAGTAATATACCGATATATATCAATAAAATACCAATAGATATTAGTAATATACCAATAGATGTCAGTGATATAACAATAGAATATCAATGTTAAAACAATAGTTACCAGTAATATAACAATGAATATCAGTAATATAACAATAGATATCAATAATATAACAATACATATATCAATAATATACCAATAGATATCAATAATGTACCATTAGATATCAATAATATACCATTAGATATCAATAATATACCAATAGATATTAGTGATACACCAATAGATGTCAATGATATAACAATAGATATCTGTAATATAACAATAGATATCAATAATAGAACAATAGATATCAATAATGTTCCTGTAGCTTTTCTTCCTACTACTTGTAACATTTGATTTGATTTAAACATATTTATTCAAGAGAATGGATTGGGTACAAGTTATACCAACTTAGTGAAACCCTTTCCTATTTACAGTGCTTACATGGAAAAGTGAAACAAACTATATGTACAGGGATAGAAAGATATATACAAAAGGATATAATAATATATACAATACAATTAATACATGAATTATTCAGATCATAAACATTATATAAAATTACTGAACCTTTTGGAGTTTGGTATACATTTTTTTAACTTCTTTAAGTACGTCTAGGTTTGTTGGTGCTCTAATGTTACAAATTCTGTCAATATATTGAAACATTTCCTATCTGATATTAGAATACAAAGAACATTCCATAAAATAACATTTAAACCTTTACAATGTATATTTTCCCCTTGTAACAACATTAAACATTTCAAAATTTACAATTTCAACATTCAACATGCATCAAAATTCACCATTTCACAATTTAGCAAGTTACAACTGCTGCTACAGGTGAGCTGAGATGGTCAAGTGTAGTTCTCTGTACTTTACGTGTTGTTGAGCTCCTAATTCACTTTTTTTTTAAATCACACATTGGAAACTACAGAAGTTGCTTTCAAAGGCAGTGTCGTGTTGGCCCCACTTAACTTCTAAGACTAATATGGACTTGAGTGATTAAGAACACACAACACAGCACAGTAATTAAATCCCCAACTCCCAGATGCTGCTTGTCATGCAACGTCCACCATCTCAATCTAAGTTATGTCTGTGCTGGGAAATAGTGTGTTGTTGGAACTACTGGAGAGTCAAGCTGCAATGACTGACTTTGTGTCTTTGTCTGTTGTGTGTCTTTGGTATGTCTGCCATGTGTCTGGCATGTCTTCAGTGTGTCTGTGGTATGTCTGCCATGTGTCTGGCATGTCTTAAGTGTGTCTGTGATATGTCTGGCATGTCTTCAGTGTGTCTGTGGTATGTCTGCCATGTGTCTGGCATGTCTTCAGTGTGTCTGTGATATGTCTGGCATGTCTGTGGTATGTTTTGTGGAATACTGCAGTGTGACTGCAGAGTGTCAGGTAGTGTGGCTGTGACTGCAGAGTGCCTGTGACCACAGAGTGCCCTTGGTGAATATGGGTGGTGTGTCAGTGGTATGTCTTCAGTGTGCCTGCAGTGTGACTCTGGACTGTATTGTGGTATGCCTGTAATGTCTGTGTATCTGTGATATGTCTGGGGTGTGTCTGTAATGTCTGGTGTGTCTGTGATATGTCTGCAGTGTGTCTGGGGTGTGTCTGTAATGTCTGGTGTGTCTGTCAGTGTGTCTACAGTGTGCCTGTGGTGTGGTGTCCCTGTGTAGTGTCTATATTTCAAGTTCTGTAACATTCTCAGCGTCTGGCATCTACCATGTCAACTTGACGACAGAGCTAACCATGCATGTATTGATTAGTTATAATGATAGCTGACGTCATTCAAGTCTCTTGACAAACAGGTACATAATGGATGGCTATGGAAACAGTAGTTGGGAAGATGGATTAAGTAAACAGCAGTGATAAATGGAACCTCCATGTACTGTTATGTTTCCATGCTGTTGTAGTAAAGGGACGCACACTATGGAGGAGGTTGCTGATGGAGGATGATAACCTATCATTCTCTGGGAAAGCAATGTCCTGTATTAGAACACAAGTGACAGGGTTCACATGTTGGACCCATGTTAGGGATAAAAACAGATCCTTCAGCTTGATAATCCAAGCTTTAGTCACAGGGCCACACCATGCTCAGTGTCTATGACTGAACACATGGAAGAATCCTTTTAAAGAGAGATTTTGAGATCAGTTGTTGTGCCTAGTTCTGAACTTTGTAATTAATACCACATGTGAAACTGAAACGTTATTACCTTGCTTAATTGCTTAACTGATACTTACATTTGAAAAAGCAGATCAAGAGGAACTGGTTGCTTTCAGAGAAAGGTTAACATTGCCATTAGAAACTAGAACATTTTGAAAAACCCTGAGAGATCTTGTACCCCATACATAGTATGACCTCTTAAACGCCCATTTCCTCAGAAATACAAAATGATGATGATGAAGGCCCCCTGTCTGAGGGGTTCAACAGTGGATGTTTGTACGGTGAACATGTACTAGACATCTTCGTGATTTCAAAGATTTGCAAGATGAAATGCTTTCTGTTGTCAGAAGCTTTATATTTTTATATTTTGTAGCATTTAAATGTAGTGAAAGCTGACTCACTGTTGAAGCAGACTGTCTATGTTATTGAAATAGATTTTTCAACACCAAATAGAATGTGTTAACCAACACCTTGAAAAGAAATTGAGTACAGTATATTTCTAGCAAACAACAAATTTTATTTGTGTCATCAGAAATCATCCTCCAACGTCAGTCTCAGGTGGTGCATACTTCAAGGTGCCGCCGAGGGGCACTAGCAGTCTTTGCAGTTGCTGTCATGGATGCAAGGAGGAACAGGCTGATCAGGATAGGAGAGGTGATGGATGTAGAAGAAGAAGAGGAGGAGGATGAAGGCATTGGGGAGGAAATGGAGGAGGAGGCTAAAGGTAGGTGGGCCTTGAGAAGAAGATACTTAGGGCTGGAGATACGTGGGGCTCGATGTGGAGAGACAGGACAAGAGGGAAGTATGGCTTGGAAAGGAGAGATTTGAGGATGGAGGTAGTTGGGGCTTGGAAAGGAGAGATTTGGGGATGGAGGTAGTTGGGGCTTGGGAAGGAGAGGCTTAGGTCTGGAGGCAGGTGTGGCTTGGGAAGGAGAAACTTGGGTCTGGAGGCAGGTGGGGCTTGGGAAGGAGAGGCTTAGGTCTGGAGGCAGGTGGGGCTTGGGAAGGAGAAACTTGGGTCTGGAGGCAGGTGGGGCTTGGGAAGGAGAGGCTTGGGACTGGAGGTAGGTGGGGCTTGAGGTGGCGAGACAGGACAAGGGGGAAGTGTGGCTTGGAAAGGAGAGAGTTGGGGATGGAGGTAGGTGGGGCTTGGAAAGGAGAGATTTGGGTTGGAGATAGGTGGGGTTGAAGAGACTTGGTGCTTTAGGTGGAGAGACTTAGGGCTAGACGGAGGTGGGGCTGGGGGATAAGAGTCTTTGGGCTTGAGGGAGGCCTGGCTTAAGGAGAAGAGACTTAGGGCTAAAGGGAAGTGGGGCTTGAGGAGGAGGGACTTTTGGTTGGAAGTAGGTAAAAATTGAGAAGGAAAGATGAGAGGTTGGAGGCAGGTGAGACTTAAGTAGCCTTGTAGAAGGAGCTAGATTGGACTTGGGGAAATAAGTCTTAGGGCTGGAGGTAGGTGGCACTTGGGGGTGGAGGTAGGTGGTGCTTTGGGGCTGGAGGTAGGTGGCGCTTGGGGCTGGAGGTAAATAGTGCCTTGGAAAGAGAAACTTCCATCTGTAGGTTGTAGGTGTGTCTGGGGAAAGAGAGACTCTGGGGTAAAAAAAGTAGGATGGGATGATGGAGAGGAGCTTTGAGTCAAGGGTAAGAGAATTTAAAAGACGATTCTGAAGGGAAGGTGTGAGGAGTATGGAGAGATCTTGTGGTAGAGAAATAGGAAGGATAATTTCTTGGGGAGGGGATGCACTATTTAATTGAACAGTACAGTCATGAGATAAATATATATCTTTTGACTTTTGACGTTTTGATGTACTTTTGACATTTTGTTACTGGACTGTTCACAGTGATCCAGGTGTATGACCCATTCCTTGGCTTGACAGCACTGGAGAGAGAACTGCTGAAACGGAAGCCTATCATTGCCCCTGATGGTGAGTCAGTACAAGACGAATTGTCACTTACAGGGTCAGGTATTCCTGTGTTAACAGTTTTGACAAAAACCTTTCCCCTTAACTGCACACATGATATTGACACAAGAGACATTTGAAGGACTGTACAGTAAATGGAGGTATTGATCTGGCAGTGCATAGTTTGAATGATGTATGTTTGGAAGGATGACAAAACTGACAGGCATTTTGTACAAATAGGTGGCTCATGGTTTATATGTGAGAACCAGTTTCTGTCTATTAACAGGTTACATCCCTAATTCTGTGGTACGAAAAATTCTGGGACAAGGTCGTGCCATTCAACAACGAACTCCATCACCATGGAAGCCAAGACCAGTAAGTTATTCTTGAACGAAAGAGTTCTGTGTTAAGACTTGTGCAAAGTTAGATAGGTTTTGCACCATGTCAGACCGTTATGGTTACTGGTTACTACGACCCCTAGTTGTATTCCACATTGTTGAACATCTTTTCCTTAGGCTTCTTGGATTTTGTCAGATGAAATCAAAAGTTCATCTGATTTGGTGGCAGGAAAAGTTTCACACTGCTTGGATAATTGAGTTTCCAATGATGTCACAATGATGTGACACTGATGTGATGATGTCCTCGTTGTTGCTGCAGGTACCACGAGCGGATCCCCGCCACCTTCCCCCAGGTTGGGAGGAGAGACTCCGCGCTTATGAGGAGGAGATGGAGGAAGACAACCAGGGATCTGTGTCGTCAGTCGAGGTCAGCATGCTCTCCATATTCGACCCTGCTCTCCAAACAAATATACTACAAACAAAAAATAAGGGAACACTCTAAAATTTGATAGTCGTATATAAACTGAGTGGCCAGGAACCTGTCCCTCAGTCTGTGAATGACAGAGGGGGACACCTGAATACGGAGAGCAACACTTCTTATGGATTCACCATCCTGTAACTATGCAATGGTCCTGCTTCTGTTGCGGGCGCTTAACAGTTTGCGCTGTGGCATGGTGAAGAAAATGTGAGGCTACAATACTGTCTGTAGCTTCTTTTAAAGGAAACGTTGCCACAAGCTGCATGGGAAGTCTGTCTTCCACATGCACTAGG
>VKKT01002551.1:97943-121219 GCA_008038995.1 Haliotis laevigata | reverse complement strand
CCCATTAATGTCGAGTGCCAGGCAGGGACCAACAAGTACCATATTTTAACGTCGTTTGACGCGGTCGGGGATTGGTCGAAGGAGGCAACTTTATAGAGCGGATGGTCAGGCTGGCTTGGCTGGTTGGTTTGTTCGTTGTTTAACGAAGCACTCAGCAAAATTCCAGCTACACGGCGGAGGTTTGTAAATAATCGAGTCTGGACAAGATAACCCAGTGACCAACAGCAGGAGCATCGATCTACGCAATTAGGATATGTTGACATGTATCAACCAAGTCAGCGAGTCTGACCACCCGATCCCGTTAGTCGCCTCTTACGACAAGCATGGTTTAATGAAGACCAAATCTACCCGGATCTTCACGGGTCGTAAGGCCAGGTGAAATATTAGACCGCGAGTCACCGCATCCCTATAGCGTGGGTCGTTGCTCACTATAGCAATCACTCGCTCACCAAACAGATTATGAAACAAAAATTAATCAATAAACTCTACGATACAGGTTTCTAAAAATGAAAAATAGCTGTTCCCGGGCTTCCTCTTGTCACAACAAATAAGACAATTTATCTAGACAGTAGCATTTCATATAGGAAATATTACTGTATACAAACGTTAGTTTTATTATTACACTTTGACAGTGATTCCTAAACGTGCTCGCATGTGGAATCGTATGGTAAGCTTTGCTTAAGTGTGTGGACACATCTTTGTCGCCTTTGAATGAATTCTTGCACGGATATTGTTTATGATAAAGGATTCACCATCAAGTACAAATGTCAGTCACACTACACGAAGCTACATCAATATTAAATATCCCTCCTGTGAACAAAAACAAAAGTGACAACGGGCAATCCAACCAAGCAGAACGATTCAATTCAAACAGAGTAATCCAGACCCAAAACGACAACACAGCACTGAACCAAGCAGGCAAGACCCGTGTCCAGAGTGACCCCTGAACGATTTATAAGTTACAATAATGACGTATTTGGGGTACATTATGGAGGGGCGGTGGTGAAATATTTTCATTTATCAATAACAGCAAAAACAATGAAGATAATAATCGCCAAATCAATAACTGTGGATTAATAATTGTGTTTTTTAAAAAGCAGTAACAACTAAAATGAAAAACAGAAAATGTTAGAGCAACACCAAAACCGGAAATGTCCATATTCAAGAATCAAGAGTTTCACTACCGCTGGTTTACAGCAATATGTGGCATGTCTGTCTGAAACAATTGATCAAAGTTAATGAGAAAAACAGCAACATTAACAAGAACAGCAACGTTAAATAGATAACAACATCAACAACTACACCAACGTTAAAATAAATGATAACATCAACATCTGCAGCAACGTTAAAATCGATAACAACATCAACATCTGCAGCAACGTTAAAATCGATAACAACATCAACTTCAGCAACGTTGAAATAGATAATAACAGCAAAATCTGCAGCAAGGTAAACGTTAATGAAAACAAAAGCATTAGCTGTTAGGATTGCAACTACGTCGACACAAACAGCAATGGAAACGGTCTCTGCAAGAATGGCTATAACAGTTCTGACATAAGGGTGGCAGCAATTGTAATATAACCTCTATAGCAGGGAATGATAACTAACACTTGGTTGCTAGCCCCGACCAGCTTTGTTAATGTTAAAAGGTATCCTTAAGACTGATAGAATTTCAAACATTCGGGTGTCTATTGCGATCTGTTTGGACAATTAGACGTTCTTGGATAAAATCCATACTTAAGTTTGCACTTTCTTGACCTGACTGCTAGCTGAATTCTGAAGACAAAGAGCAGTTTAAACAAAAACTTCTTGCTTTTCTCTGAAATATTGATTCAACCCAAATAGCTTAATTTTAATTAGCGTAGCCATTGTATCCCTGGCGGCCATTGTACAGCAGCAGAAACTACCTTGATAGCATTGCTACCTGAATGTTTCGATTTTCTCAGCGTGTACCACTTCCGTTGCTAGGCGGGGTGAACCGTTGCTAGGCGGGCGTGGAATTCAGTTAAAACCACGTTTCTTCTTGTGCCAGCTGATATGAATATTCATAACTTGTTCGAGATGTTTCACCATTGAATGTCTTGTCACCATGGAAACTATTCAGGAACAAACCCCAAGGCAGCTACACCAAAACTAAACTACACCACCGGTCAAAAATAAGTATACGCCCAGGTCCGATGGTCGATATGAAACAAAACACAACAAGAAATAATTATTCGATGGTGAAGTATTTTAAGCGGGTGCCATATTTGTGTTTTGTTTCGGCAACTGTCTTCAGCCTAGGGACGCCGAGGTAACATTATAAATTTCTGGTCAAATTCACTTTCAAAGCGTATAAATATTTTTCCAGTTAGGAAGAGTTGCCAATTGTGAATTTTGTGTTTTTTCACTTGTCATTACCTTTCATCAATTGATATCATCAAATATTAATTTTGCATACGCTTTAACGTTATTATATATTTGTTATATATTAATAAAGAAAATCGATAACTCGCTAAAGAAGAACATAAATTATTAACCTATTGCATTAATGATTTGGCAACGACTGATAATACTACATCAATTGCATAAACAATCTTAAATGTATGAATACACATTGGGGCCAATTCTGTGGACAGTTCGGCCCATATTGAACATAGGAATGTATTCACGTCTAAGGCCCACCGTTATCACATACTTGCATCGGACAAAACACCAAAACAAGAGGGATCATTTGGAATTGTGATTGTGTAGTTTTGTAAATCGACTAAGATTTATAAATACCCTGATCATACATTTACGGATACGATGCTTTTCTTCTGGAAGGTCGGTGTTATTCTTTTGTCTTTAACGTTTAAGTCATGACATCATGTCTACATAGAGGAACGGTGGGGTAATTTAGTGCTTAAAGTGTTCGCTCGTCACGTCGAAGAGCCCGGTTCGATTTCCTACATGGGTACAATGTATAAAGCCCATTTCTGGTGCCCCCCACCGTGATATTGCTGGTATATTGCTAAAGGTGGTGTAAAAATAGACTCTAGCACTGTCCGCAAACAAATATACATATTATTAGAAACATTAAATCAATTGAACAAAAAGAGTGTTTCCAAAAGAGAGCATGAGAAGTAGCACTAGTGTATAATATCTTGTTGTTGGAATGCTGGAAAAAGCAATACGTAATTTTTCATTTTGTAGACACCTTTTGTGCATTTCATAATATTGAAAATATTCCACAGTAATTGTTCATTAATTTTTACATTATAATATACCGATAGGAGTAGTGCTTAATAATGGTTACTTAGAGTCAAGTTGACACTAATAGCATATTTACGATCAATTACTACATTATTAATCTGCTCTGGCATTCACTGATGGGAACAAATCGTTGGTTCCTTTCTGATGAAGAGATCAAGTCGCACGGAACGCCTATCGGAAAGATCACGGGGGACGATAGGTTAACGAATGCCTTTCCCCATTTTGTTTTGAATTTTGCTAGATTTCACGAACTCTGTTTGTTTTGCATGTAAGGTCATAAACCATAAAGATAAATCCCTGCTTCACGTGTTCCTTTTTCTTTGCTTTGCTTTTGTTTGATTTCAGATTTCAAAGTTTAGTTTCTTTGTTTCAATATGAAAACAGTATAAGTCTTTCATACCCTTCAGACCCACCTCTCAAGTAATTTCTCGGAGAACGATTTCGTGATCGCAAATTCAAACTTTTCCAGGAATAAATACATTTGAACATAACTTTGTAAAGATATATGTAAACAATTTAAAACAGTAATACGTTTGTTACAAAAAGCGATGAAAAAATCCAGATACGTCACAAAGATAATGTCATGAGATATGCACCGTATTTGTTATGTGTCATGCGAGAATCGCATACATGACATCATCAGGCAGTATCGATACTGACTGCATGAAGCCAGTTCATATACATGCATAGTCTGAACGTTTCAATGTTTATGCGCAAGCTTACGAAATAGGATTTAGTCCCTTTCGTGAACGCCGTGGACTACGTGATGTGAAAGACAAACCCCACTCTAAAATGGCCGATCCGCAGTGATAAACAGCGCAAAGCACTGAGTAGCCTTGCTCCAAGGCTGTGCTGAATGCTAAGCCCATGGGTGTATTTAATTCTATCCTTTAAAGAGGCAAGTCTAGACATGAAGACAGTACAAGGACCCCGGTCTGTTATTTATATACGTTTTAGAAATTTTCATTTAAACTATTAATTATTACCTTAAAGACTTGTGCGAGTCTAGCACTGAGGTTGTCGGAGTTTCTATAAGAGTCTGTCTCACAGTCCCTGAACCATTTTAATTCCCCTTCCGCCCAGCCCTATGGTAACACAAAAAGTCTACGTTAAGCAAGTCTAGGTTTTCCCTGAGCTTCTGAATATCCCCGTCACTGGGACTCTTCTTCTTTAGAAGAAGAAGAAGAAGAATATTTTAATGCCTTTTCTGGAATTTGTGTTGCATCAGCAGAGCTACTGACACATCAGAGAGATACAAAACACATTTACATAAATTCTTTGATATAGGTATCTTCACATTTGTTTAAGACAGATATGGTAATTGGAATAAAGGATGTACGGGCTCTCTTAGTTTTCACAGTTGGAACTTTGTAGCGGCGGCCTGAAGGGAGGAGGTTGTATTCCGAATTTAAGTAGTGAGTAGGGTCAGATATAATTTTGACAGCTTGATTCACGATTTGTCGCTCATATATTGATGATAAACATTGAAATCTGACTCCAGCGATTTTACTTATAGTGTTAACAATTTTGTCTGTTTTAGATTTGAGATGAACTGAGAGAGACCCGTACCAACATTGGAAGGAAAATGTAAAAATACTCTGAATAAATGCTGCAAGTTACACGCTACCATTAAACATATATATTCAGTCTATTCACATATCTATAAATAGACGTACGATAGTCGTAGAGCTGAATCTGTTTTGTACATCGGTAATCAGAATCTTTGAACAGCATTTAGAAGCGATACACAAAAAGGCAAGAAGTTCTCGATGTCACTTTTTTCTTTTGAGGTACGCGACGTTTCGGAGTAGGCCTATATTCTTACTCTTTCAACAGGTGAATGAAAGACTAGGAAACAAACAGCTATATATGTACATTAGGGGTGCTATCGTTAAGCACATAAAAGTGTTTCGCACGAGCGATTAGTTTCCTGATCGGACGGCCCGAGCGTCTAGCGCGTGCGTACTCTCGAGTGCCCTTCTGCAAAATCGTGGAGGGAGATCGTGAGAGTGGCGGAAATACGTCATTTGACGCGGTGTTTATAGCAATATGGATGAGTAGGCCAAAGATATTCGTCCTTATTTACCGACTTACTAACACAAATGAACAAATTCGTAATCAGCCAAGCTGTTGTTTTGGTTTTGGTTAATTGAATTGATTCACAGATGGTCGGAAATGAGTGTTACAAACCCGTACGAGTCATATTCGGGCACTGCATCATGTCTATATTTATAGACCACTATTACTAGCAAGAACATAATTACAGATATATTTTTAATCAATTGACCTAAAATTATTTTATTTGTTTGTAAACAGTCAACCGAGAGTGGCGTTCGCGCAATGTGGCGTTCAAACATGCGCACGCAAGCACCCGAGTGAAACAAAACGAACGGGTTCTAGGGTGAAAGAGACTAGCGCTTAGTCTCTGAATATATATAATTTTGATAGTAACAAACAAGCTCATTTAAATTGAAAAGGAGCCCCAGGGAGACCTAAACCTGAGAAAAATCTAGACTTGCTTTATTTATGGCTTCAGCACTGCAGATAGGAGGCTTGGCAGTAGGGAAAATAATGTGGTTCAGGGACTGTGAGACAGACTAGGGGTGAAACAGTACGCTCTTACCACGGTACGGAGCGTATTAGGTTACAAGGCCTTCGGTTCGGTTCGGTATATGAGATATGATCATAATGCACACAATTGACATCTAGCAAAAAAATACATAGATTTTGACGAAATGATTCAATTTCTAGACATTTTAGAAAAGGTTTAGAAGGGTTAATAAAATGACGGTACGAAAACCGAAAATACCGATTTTTTGCATTCCATTACGGTATACCGAACCGAAGGCAAAATACTGCGGTATACCGTTTCACCCCTAATGTACATTTGAAACAACAATTGTAATCAGAACTTTTCCATGTAATCTATCGGGTCATGAACTGTCATATGCTAAGAAATAGACGTGCATTCACCTGTAGCAACAAGGCACGAAAATCTCGTGCAACGTTCGCGTGGTGTTCAGTTCGTGACAGCCGATCCTTAACGGGTAGCTAATCTGTACCTACTAATCAACTCTTATCCACTTGGACAACAGGGCAGCTTTCATTTTCCCTTCTAAGGTGTCAAGGTTAGACGTCGTTCTTAATTACTCATTCATTAGTCGAGATGGTCGATATACGTTGTTGTCGAATAAAAATTCAGGCGTCATCAATGTTTCATTGTAAGACATTTGGTTGTAGCATGTCGGACACGAATTCAGGGGTGGCGGGGTTCTTTGTTATGACTGGCTGAAAGGTTGTGACCTGCTTTGTTTTGAAGGAATTACGAGCAGCGTTGATGTCTTTGTGAAGGTTGACTGCAAGTCAAAATACACGAGCTGGTTCTGCTGAACGTCGCTGCATGTTATTCTCGTGCAGTGCGGTATGACACGCATGGTTCCCGCCCAGAAGGAAATTTCACGCACGTGCACTCTCGAGAAAATAACAACTCTGATAGTTTCGCAATACAAGGTCAAAAACCCACCTGGATGTCGTTGAACAAAACAACCCAAAACTACCTTAAGTCTGTGTTAAGGTATCGGAGGTACGGTCACCTTAGTGCTATGATCGCTGTGTACAACGGCAGGCTACACTGAAGTGGGTGAGACAGTGTGGTTTTAAGCCGCCAGCAGCACTATCATGAAAGGCCGACGAAGAGAATAAGCTTTATTGCAGCATAGGTACGATGACACGAATATATGTGACCCAAATAGATATCGTGGCGCAAAATATACACGATTATTCTATATCAGTAAAGTTAAAATGATCTATATTAGTACAGTTAATATATACTCATGCTTTTTAAGAAGCCAGACTAAGTCGGGAGGCTTTATTACTCTAGTAGACAACAAATATATAAAAACATACTTAATTATAATGAACCATTTCAAGCGTTGAGCAAAGCTCCCTGGGGTAACTGCTAGCCCCGAAGCAATGGTGATACTGATTGGATTCCCCTGTGAATCTGACGCTCTGATAATATGGTGTACAATAGGTCGGAATCCTGCATAAAACCAGTGGACTTGTAAAAGTAGTTTCTTTACAGTGAAGGAAAGGGGCAATTGCAGGCAAGTTTTTAAAAACGATAACAGAGATATCGGACATGAATGATCCAATTGGATTGTGAAGTCTTACAAATATACATGTACATATACATAACCTAGACTTCGTTTGAGGTTACCAGATCCTGTAGAACAACATCACAAAGCAATATGACATTTTTTAAACAAAGATAATCCTAGTTTTGACATCATTTGTCCATCGTTTATTAGCATATTTCTTTTCTCTCAAGGAAGTGAGACAAGCTCTTCCGAAAGAATTACGAAATCAGCTCGCTCGCCAAATCTTTGGAGATCACAAAGCTGTGAGAATTCTATAATTAAACAGATTATCCTTCGAGAGTTGCGACAATTTTTTTTTGCCGAGACGCGTTGGCGGTTGTAGTTGAATTAAAACAGGTACAATCATGAATAATTGTAGTAACGTTCAGAACCCACTTTGACATTGATTCATTTAAGAGTGGAAAAAACAGCTGCATAATCATATCTGGATCAAAATTAGATTGTAAAACAGCAGTCATGCGTGTTAGTTTTGAAATACTCGTTCGCGCAGTGGTTCGTTTACTTGTCACGTTTCGGCTTGCCTCAACTACGCCAAACCTATAGACTGAAGATTTAGTACACACCCACCAACACAACCAGTCTGTAAATCGCTGCGTCCCAAATTTGTGCCAGGATCGGTTGGAGTGATCCATAGCACTTCCGATTACGATCCTGGTTTGCTAGAACCATAACCAAAACTTTTAACAAAACGTGTAAAACATCTACTATCTGTGTCACTTCGGGTTTCCTGCGACCTTAAAGTTAGAATGCATGTTACAACCATAATGCATTCAAAGTGACTTCCAAGTCACACGTTCTAACTGCGCAGTACGATTACCACATAATCGAGGTTCATTTTGGACTAATCTTGTTTTCTGAAGTGTATGTGAGACAGGGTTGTTGCCCTCGTCCACCTTCATTTTGTACACTCGCAGAAATAAGGCAATTACCCCCGAGTAATATTTAAAAACCGTCATAAAAACTAATCGGCGATGAATCATGACAAATGACTGCGAGGAGACATGCATAATAACATATTAGCTGCTATATCATGTTAATTATCCCGGCGCATGACTTTGTCAATCACAAGCATTTATTAAAGCATTATTTCAGACTTTGGTCTGCCAATTGCTGAATTGTATGTCGAACCCTACAGTATAACCCCAAATAATATCGATTTCAAATGTCACCATCTTTCGCCAAAATGCCAAATACTGCCTTACAGGTCAGGTCGATTTAATAAAAATTCATTGTTTATCTGTACTTGTGAAATAATGGTAATAAATAGCGATTAGAATAAAACATGCCTTACAAATTGTAAAGCTTTGACTGATTTGAAATGTTTGTTTATACTCAGTTTATTTGAAAACTAACCGATTCTCAAGGTCAAGGTCACAAATGGCGGCTGCGATATCCGATATGGTCGTGACAAGGTGCAGTATAAGTGCCGGTTTGCACATTTCTAACGCCACCCGTTATTTCCATTGTTCGCATGCATGTGTTAACTGCATGTCCTATTCAATGTGCATGTCCATTGCAATTTGTTGAATACACGGCTTCCGTGTTATTACATAATAAAACATAACGCAGAGAGGACGTTGGATATCGAATGAGGCAGCTGAATTTCTTTGTGACCTTGTGACCTCCAGGTGGTGGTTATTCCACTTTAACCAGTATTCCTATTTCACATGAATGAATATTTTTCTGGTTCGGATATTTTCCGATTGCCAGTACATAATCGAATCAGGGATTCACCAAACTGGTGGCTGGCCTTGCGAGCATCCATCCTCGCTGTGAAGGTAAAGTGAATCAGGTTTTACGCCGCTTTAGTAATATTTTAAGAATATCACGGAGCGGAACACAAGAAATCGGCTTCACACATTGTACGGAGGTGGAGAATCGAACCGGGATTTTCGGCGTAACGAGCGAACGCTTTAACCACTAGGTTACCCCACCGCCCCGCTGACTTAGGGCATGATCAAACACAATCAGTCATTTAACGCATTGTCGTCAATGAGTATAGTTTTATGGCTTTTTTATAAATAATAATAACTTTGATAATAATAGTCCATTTGTGTTAAGCTTTTTCCAAGCAAATATAAAGTTCTGATAATACCATAATAATACCATAGATGTTATTTCCATAAATATCCCGACACCGGATACCAACAATGGGTTTCAAACATTGTACACATGTAGGACATGAACCTGGTGCTTCGACGAGACCAGTGAGTGAGTACTGTTTTACGCCGCTTTTAGCAATATACCAGCAATATCAAGGCGGGGTAGACCAGAAATGGGCTTCACACATAGTACCCATGTGGGGAATCGAACCCGGGTCTTCGGCGTGACGAGCGAACGCTTTAACCACTAGGCTACCCCTACGCCGCCTCGACGAGGCCAAAAGCGGCGTAAAGCCATACTCACTCACTCACTCGACGAGACCAGCGAATGTTTAACCACTGAGCTGACATTATGAGATGTTACCCGATGGTGTTAATCGCTGTTGGTGCTATTATTTAGCAGATTTCTAATTAAGATCGCCTTGATTCAGGTGTAATACTGACACTTGTTTCTATCCCAGTAAAGCTGTAACTATATGGTTAGCAATACAACATAACCAATAGTAAAGCTAAATTATCAGACTGGACTGGACTGGACATATATTGAATATTATCTTTTGATAATCCCACTCTGAATAGTTGTTTTTATCATATCTAAAGATACTGATACGCTTAACGTCAAATCAGGTCAACAATAGATCCAGATGAGAATTGAAGTACCACGTAGTTTCAATGACTCAGAGGACCCTCACTGAGAAGCACCATCTATCATACCATACCAGACGGACATCGATGTCTCGAGGCGTGAAATAGACATACATACATCATGTCAGTTTCTATCAGCTGAGACGCGCTCTACAGACACAACCTGTACATATTGACAGATAGGATGTGCCTTAAACATAATATTTTTAAATTATTCATTTATGAATGAAGATCAGGAGGTGGAAAAATTTACTTGACGTAGTTTTATTTGCTAGTTAATATGTTTTATATATATTCGGTCTACGTTATGAATTGTTCGAATGATTGATTGAATGAAGTATCTGACGTTGGAATTTCCTCATCTCGACTCGAAAGAGAAAAATATATGAATATTAAACCATATGGGGCTGCGAAATAAGTCGTTTGGGGCAAACACAGTAATCGTTGTTTCTTGACTGATGTACCCGTGAAGATCCGGGTCAGAATTGATCTTCAGTAACCCATGTTTGTCGTAAAAGGTAACTAACGTGATCGGATGGTCAGGCTCGCTGACTGGGTTGACACGTGTCACACGTTCCCAATTACGTAGATCGATGTCCATACTGCTGATCACTGGGTTGTCTGGTCCAGAAACGATTATTTACAGACCGCCGCCATGGAGCTGGAATATTGCTGAGTGCGGCGTAAACCTAAACTCACTCACTCACTCTCTCGCGAATGACGTAGAGCTACGAAGGCTTTGTGGGTCGGACCCCAGCCCTCGACCAGCCCCTGCCCCCACACAACCCTGCAACTGATACAACCCGGCTCTGACATGGCAATTACCCTAATGGGATGATTAGTCTAATGGCACAAATAAGTCGTGTTGCACGGGCTTAACGGCTGGCCTGTGACGTAACATCTCGTCTGGTGTGAGAGGATTCGTGATTGATTACGTGGTATTTCGCACATGCAGTGCTTTCGTCACGTGACGAATTCTGCATGCACTGCGTGGTGTTCATTGTGTCCTGCACTGTGTTGTGTCTGTAATATTCAACCTTGTGTCTGTCAAACACAATGTTGTCTCTCACCCACACAGGTTTGTCTGTCATGAACAATGTTCTGTCTCTTATACGATTCTTTGTCTGTCAAACACTATGTTCTGTCCAACAATACTTTGTCTGCCACACACAATGTTTTCTAAAGTAATACTACAACGTTCTACCTAGTACAATACTGTGCCTGGGATCCATTATGGTCTCTGCTAAACAATACTTTGCCAGGGATCCACTATGTTCTCCCTAAATAATACTTTGCAAGGGATCCACTATGTTCTCCCTAAACAATACTTTGACAGGGATCCACTATGTTCTCCCTAAACAATACTTTGCCAGGAATCCACTATGTTCTCCCTAAACTATACTTTGCCAGGGATCCACTTTGTTCTCCCTAAACAATACTTTGCCAGGGATCCACTATGTTCTCCCTAAACAATACTTTGTCAGGGATCCACTATGTTCTCCCTAAACAATACTTTGCCTGGGATCCACTATGTTCTCCCTAAACTATACTTTGCCAGGAATCCACTGTTGTCCCGAATTCACCATGTTCACTCACACACCACTGTAGGGCTTAACGTCCCTTGTGCTGCAGCTTATTTTGGTGTCATTCATTCATTCATTCATTCATTCATTCATTCATTCATTCTGCATCTCACATACTGTCTATTTCCCTATAGTTGTGTGCGAGTTGGTTCAGACTTATGACAGTTCTCTGACAAGATCCGAAACGTCTGACTTATTAAAACATACCTCCGAGGCTATTGGGATAGCTGAACACAGATCATCATCTGAGATTCGAACTCCAAAACAGCGAGTCATGACACTGCTAAGGGACGCAACTCAGCATAACTATATCCAATACCCTAGACCGTTGTGTCAGCTGAGAATCGGTATTCCCACTGTCGTACACAACTTCTGACCCCTTCACAACGTGTTCAGCCGTTCAGGACGCAGTAGGGTCAGTTCATTGTGAAGACGTGAGCTGATAAACCAATCGGATTAATTTTGCGCACTGATATCTTTAGGTATGTGTGTACTTCTTTTCAGTTTATCTACTTTCAGCTGCTAATGAAATGTCAGTAATTATTGTCAAATTTATGATAGTGTCTTTGTATCCATTATAAATTAATAATATTTTTCAAAATTAACGGGGCGGTGGGGTAGCCTAGTGGTTAAAGCGTTGGCTCATCAAGCCAAAGACCCGAGTTCGATTCCCCTAATGGGTACAATGTGTGAAGCCCATTTCTGGTGCCCCCCGCCGTGATATTACCGGAACATTGCTTAAGGCGGCACAAAACTAGTCTCACTCACTCACTCAAAATTAACTTTGATTTGCTGATAATGTTTCGTTGTTTGGTTCCTTCACAAAACACTATCACGTAATCGCGTTCGTTTCTCGTGCATGTCGCCGCGTGCGAGAGGCACGTGCATGTACACAACAAATGTGATGGCACCATTCAGGAACAATATCAAAGACTCAGGTGGCTGTTGAATGTTACATAACAACATAAGCTAGGCTGGAAATTTATCTGAAAATCTATCGTGTCGTATCGACTCTTTTCATGTTCTGTAAAGTTTAGACAAAATTTATTGTCGTCATTATCCGTTACCAGGGGCAACCCAGAACAAACTTAATTAGCGTTGTTTTACGACGCCATAAATGTCAAGGATACCCGTCCTTATCTATGTTAAATAATCGACAACGGTGCGGCTTTTTGTGAAAAGTTGTTATTGTGAAGTGCACGGTCGTGGCGTTCTGTACAATAACATTGCGCGGAGACATGTCGGCCAGCAACGTACCTGTGATTACGGGAGTGTGCGAACGAATATTATTATAGGCCGCATCAACATTAATATTATTATTTATTCATCGAGTCTGGACCAGGCAAAACATCCCACGACCAAAACAATAAGGTTACGATGACCCACAAGTCACTGGGCCACATTGCTCGATTAAATTCAGTGGTCTTGTATGGCATGTAATATTAAGGAGCTGTTCGTTCCGGTGTACGGAACTTTGCCCACAAGCAACTTTGCCCATAGAAACTTTGCCCATAGGAACTCTGCCCACTAGGTACTCTACCCATCACAAGTTTTACAGGGGAGGA
Organism: Haliotis laevigata; assembly: GCA_008038995.1. Classification (NCBI taxonomy): domain Eukaryota; kingdom Metazoa; phylum Mollusca; class Gastropoda; order Lepetellida; family Haliotidae; genus Haliotis; species Haliotis laevigata. Next base: position 107,930 of record VKKT01002551.1, on the reverse strand, counting down.
CCTTTGCCCACAATATAATGTTTGGCTTCCATCCGGGGCTCGGGGTTGTTGTTGTTGCTGCTGCTGCTGTTGCTGTCGCCATCACCATTATGCCATAACATGCATGAATAGGTCCCCGGGTTATAATATGCCACGAACCCATGCATACAAGAGAATACAAGTGGGTGCTGGTTGGGGGTTGGTTTAAAAAATAAACAATATGCTTTCGAGTATGCCAGACACACTGTATAGGTCCTCATTACCTATGCGAGTAAGATCCGTGAAGAAACGACCAACCTTTGTTCAAATCGTGCTTTAAAGTGTATACTTTAGCCAGACAGGCTTTGGAACATTTGGAGTCAATGACAATCAGTTCAATTCCTGGAAACCAAGTGCACCCGAGTTGTAGACTAACAACTTGACCCTGAAATGAACATATTTTACAGGAAAAAAAGAGTTCATAGTCAAAAAAATAAAATATAATGAAAAGAGCACTGAGACTGTGAGCTGTGGAAATCTAGACTTGCCACATATTGTAGACTTGCATGTTTTTTCTTAAGTGTATTTGCTTCAAGGTCTGTATGACAGACTACCGAAGATGTCACAACCCCCTGAACACTATGCCTGGGACTCCAAAAATATATAACCGACTGCCCCATGGACAAGAAACGGATTGCATGTGCATCATGCGAGGTGGTCGCAATAATATATCAAGAGACGGTCATGTCACACGACGAGAATAATTTTGATGTCAATTTCAAAGAGAAATAGATACCAATGAGCCAAGCCCTGTAATGAATCGTCTATAGGCTGTGGGTATATTAACAACGCCGGATTCAGCAAGCTCATATTGATGTGTATCTGAATATATATGTATAATTGAAAATAGCTGTCAACTGTCTATTTCATTCATATATTAAATATGTTTGTTGCCTCGAATCGTGTGAAAATATTGTATGTAATTAAATAACTGTCGTTCGTTTTCACATTTAATTCTTACTACCTGTCTACTTTCATAAATCAAATATCACAATAGCCCGTAGAGCAATAATCTCTTACACCTCAAAATTACAAACAGGTACAACCTCCAAAATGAAATCGACAATGGCATGCTCTTCATATGTCAACACTTATTACAGGTGTCGTAAAACTGAAATGACAGGCGGTTGTCAATTCACAGCATGATCCATTCAAACACAGGTTACGGGATATCTGATCCACGTAGGTCTACACACAACTAAATACCCCATGTCAATTACATTGGACCTTTTGGCAAAATGGATGTGCAAATTGTATTTTATTGTCAACTCACGTGGGTGTCAGCGTTGGATATTGTCTGTGACTGCGCATGTGACGTTTGATTGACAGTCGTGTAAGTCATGTTCCTATCTAAGATGTAGATAACACATGTGAAGTGGTCTGTAGCAACCGGTCCCGAATCATTCACTACAAGCCAACATGATGACACGAATGTCATTGAGATGTATGCGTAAGACTGGGCGCCTATATATATACGGATTTGTAGGCGATGCCTGTGGTGCGCACGCCAATTAGAGACCCAGTCAACACATGTTGCTCTTTATCTTGGTACATGATGGTTTATGTACAGCATTCACATATTTGTATGCATACTATGAATAAATCTCAGAGACAAAGAGTATTTTAATCTATATACCCTACATAACAAGTTACGAAAAAAACTTCATCTCGCCAACCAACAACCAGCTGCAGGTGTTACAAGCAATTAATAACATTGCAAATGCAATGTGCGGACAATTAATACCGTTGGCGTGGGTGTATGCTGTTTTACATCGCAATCAGCAATATTCAAACTATATGTACACCTACAGTCGGGCAACGTTTTGGTCTTGTCATGGGGAAATTATTCAATTGCTTATAACATACGAGCAATGTTCAACACCGTCGGGATCAGAGAGTGAGTTTAGTTTTACTTTAGTTTACGCCGCACTCAGCAACATTCAGCTATATGGCTACGGTTTGTAAATAATCGAGACTGGACCAGACAATCCAGTGATCAACAGCATGAACATCGATCTACGCAATTAGGATATTATGACAGGTATCAACCCGATCCCGTTTGTCGCCTCTACGACAAGCATGAGTTACTGAAGATCTGTTCTAACCCGGGTCTTCAGGGGTGTCGTGGTCAGTGATACGGATTCTTAATAATTGAGTCCGGATTTGACAATCCAGTGACTGATATCAAGAGGAACGATCTACGCAATTGACCTGCATTAAGCCAATGGTAAATAGTATGGACAGTGTCCAATCTCCAAAAAGCTCAAAAAGCCACGGAGGATAACCAACCGATCGCCTCGAATGAGTGAGTGAGTTTAGTTTTACACCGCTTTTAGCAATATTACAGCAATAACACGGTAAGGGGCACCAGAAATGGGCTTCACGCATTGTACCCATGTGGGGAATCGAACCCGGGTCTTAGGCGTGACGAGCGAACGCTTTAACCGCTGGGCTGCCCCACCGCCCCCGCTTCAAATGAAGGGCATAGTAGGTTATCTGAGACCCGTTCTCTCCCGAATCCCCACGGCCGATATACATGTATGTTGTGAAATATCCAGTGATCGACACTGTTTTATTAGTTGTTAGAGTATGTGTTTACAACGTGACATTCTTACTCGCTTAAAACATATCAAACACGCACGATTCATACAGACAGAATTAAATTTGACAATAATATGTCTGGTCACGACCTAACATGACAGTTTCAAACATCGTGACGGTGTAAATATTATAGCCGGAAATGAGAAATAATTCCTTTGACCTTGACCTGGGACCACGACCTCATATCAGATGTCAAGGTCACAAACTGACATCATATTGTGTCACGTGTCTGCGCGAGTGCAACAGCCCTCTCCAATAACTCAAGTCACAACACAGACATAAGATCGAACCAGTCCCCAGCATTACCCAGCGTCCCACCTCAGCGTATCAGCTTCAATATTATGAAGGATTAAACGACACACTGCCTGGGGTTCGTCATTGAGGGTCGGTGTGGGTTGGGTACGAAGAACTGTCCGCTGTGAGTCAGTATATTATGTTTCCGAATCGGGTATCATGTTAAACCTCGGCATGGATTCCATGATAGCGGGACATAGGGGTAGCCTAGTGGTTAAGGCGTTCGCTCGTCACGCTGAAGGCCCGGGTTCGATTCCCCACATGGGTACACAATGTGTGAAGCCTATTTCTGGTGTCCCAGAATGTTGTTGTTGGAATACTGCAAAGGAGCGGCGTAAAACCATACTCACTCACTCACGATGGCTAGCAATATATAACACGTTCCCACTAGTACAAGCTGCCGCACACACACGTGCATGCTTATCGATGTATTTAATACTTTTTATAACACCTTGCTCTCTTTCCCCTCACCCTTTAATAACATATCATCGCATTGTTTTCTTAAATATTTTGATATTCGTCGTTAATCTCTGTGATGACCTTGAACTTTTGAAGCTATGATTCGCGTCTTTTCTCAAAGAATTCATATATTATTCAACGGTATTTCGACGTATATATTATGGACATTGCCTATTGTGTGTTAATATTTTTAAATATCAAGAGACGATTAGCCTGAATAAATATGACGAACAAATCGATTGGGTCAATGGCAATTAATACAGGGACACCTTTAATTATCTGGAATAAAAGAGGCAACTGGTCTCCATCATTTAGAAACACTAACGATTCATGTCTTAAGGCTATATACATCCTAGCAAACATCCCATACCCGCTAGACAATACCATCGTCCATTTATTTAATCTTCGACTTCCTGAAGAGTCCTTGTGTGGCTTGCTCAAGACAATGTTAAACTAAGTCCGGCCAAGTTCGGAGGAGGTGTAATAATTGTATCATCTTAAATGACATTTTTACGGTACACAATATATGAAAGAATACACCAAAGGCATTGCCTGGGGGGAGAGGGGGTGCATCTGTGCGTCCCATTTGTCATTACCCTTCTTTAGTTGTTCGGATTTGATTTTTGACACGCCCTCGGAACGCAGCAGTCTGCGCATGCGCTGGTAATAAAGCGGGAGAGATGAATGACAATGAATGGGGACTGTGGTTGCCTGAAGGCAGAGGCACGTTGTCCCCCTGTGTGCTATTAACCAGTTAGCCCCAGGGGTCGGGGTTGGGGGTCATGAGATTCGGACGGGTAGGGCTGAGGGTGGTGCAGTATAACAGCACCACGGTGTAATTACTAGTGCTGAATATGAAGGAATGTGAAGTAATGCAGGTCAGAAATTCAAATTATCCGAGCGACACAAAGCGATGGCATGACTCAGTTGCTGTTTTAATGTTTATTTCTGATTGACCTAATTTGATATGTATAGTGCAAGCTCAATTACACAACGGTCTTATGGGACAGTGTTAATTAACTAAATGCCACATTTCAAATTAATCACTGACTGTAACAATTAGCGAATTATTAAGTGTTTATATTCAGCCACATTCGTGAGATATTTGGGGATGGGTCAAATCTCAGGGCTAACTTAAATTTAACTAATGTTAAGTTACGAAGTAAACATCGTCAGCATATACAGTCAAAGCTTGAATACTATCTGCACACACAGCCCAATCTCTCAAGTAGATTCACATTTTTATTTCCTTTCTCGAAATTTATCTACCCACACATCTGATAAATGCGAGCGGGCACTCTGCCGACATGACTGTTTCGTTACAGCGCATTACACAGGAAATTCCTTGCGGGATGACTCGGCGTCCTGAGCGACCCCATCTTTCCCGCGCTTTTCCAATCTGACATTTCAATAGCAGGAAGTGTTTACATTGTCACAAGCGGCGCTCTTTCAAGACTTGCCGAGGTCACCGCAACAGCTCAAGTGGGCATGACGAGCGGTTCTGCATCACTGCCCACGTTTGCAGGTGAACACAATATACCTGCAGCCCATGACGTAGCCAGACGCGTCTTAAACAGCGGAGTTGTCTGTTGAAATTGACAAGCATGACAGCTCATGTGAGATCGACATATATTTCTTAGAACACATGAATATGGCATTACAATAAACGTCAAGATGAGAACTCGTTTCATTACAATTTCTCACAATGTCCTAAGACATCTACATCCTCCTGAATGGCTATTTATAAATACAGCAACCGCTTCGCCAAACCAGCTGAGCTGAAAATATCACCCGTTTTCACTCGGCTCCGAATGCTATCTTCATTTCCGATGCTTCTTGATGAACGAAGCCCCACGCACACCGGTAATGCCAAATGCCGAGGCTGCCAGATGGCTGGAAATACAACCCCCGAGTTCACATGCATCTGGCAATGGACGGCAGGAAAAGAATCTCTGCCGTCATTTGTCTTCCCCGCACTGATCGACAATAAACGCAGAATCTTGTATAAAACCCAGTCTGCTTATCGTCAAGGGTTTCGAACAAGCATGATCATAACATACTAACCTCATCAGGATCACAGGTAAATAACATACAATATATTACAACACTTATCCACCATTCATGCTTTCATGATCTGCACGTAGTCTAATTCAATGAGAAATGGAATGAATTTTCTTAAGAGAAACGTAAAACAAACTCAAGTAATACAATTGATATATTTAATTCTTTCTTTTTTATTTTTGTACAATTTATACAAAATGATCATCTTGTGACATCAAAAATATTTCTTTCCAATGGTATATGAATGACACATAAAATACCCAAATAGCACGCATGATACAATGCCACAAATTGTATAAAGAATATAAAACGATGCGTCCCAAATGCTTGAAAACACCAGTAAATTGAGAATGAATGATCATTATAAATGCGCACTTAAAAAGGCCAAAAACAACCAATTTGGAAGATACAATCTGCTTGCAAAATGCAATGTAACTCAAACGACATTGATTTCAAACCCACGTGGTCTTGACCATCTGTCAATCAATGTCAAAAAAAGGTCGTAAAGCGATTTCGTTGAAAACAGTCCCCAATAAATACGCAGAAAACATAAGCCGTTAATATTTAATTGAAAAACGAGCACTACTGTTTAAAACAATATTGGCTTCGGCGAAAATGAGCGAACATATGCTTGAGTGAATTATGCCTTTGTCTTGGTAACCTGTCACCGAATGCTAGCGCGACCACGTGGTTTAGCGGTCACGTGACCTTCGCGTCAGCTGGGAGAGCCCCAATGCAGCCAGAAGACCACGCGGTCTTGCCCGACCGTACTTTGCATTCAGCGACAATGAGAGACGATTTCTATTGACGGTTGGAAATGAATAGGCTACCTGTAAAATGCGACAGGTATTCACCTGTGTAGCCTAAAGGCTGAAAGGACATTTGCACACGGTACTAATGAAACGATGAAATTTTGATATTTACGAATGTTTGGGAGAAAATGCTTAACGTTTGTTGTAAATGACAACCTATTTGGGACATATGCCTATCCCGTTTCAAACTCAAGAATCGTATAAAAATACACAAATGCTTTGGTTCAGCCATTGTTTGAAGTCACTGTTTGAATGTATATATAATGAACTATTATTAAGAAACATAATTATTGCATCTATTTGACACTCAGTCCCGGTAGTCCGCTTGTACCGTATACGATTTTTTAGTTGACAAAAACCTCCTTGAAATGTACATCCATTTCACTGAAGTGAACTTGAATATTGCCACAGTTCGTCATTAATAACACCGCACGTATGTTCCACACCCGAGTGGTCTTGCATAGAAATTCATCAAAAGCTGTCCGAATGTCAAAGTGCAGGTAATTAATAGGAAATGTACATGCGTGACACGGTGTGTCCACAAATGGCAGTGTTAGCAAAACTAGTTTATTTCGTCCCATCGAAACTCGCCGCCGACATGTGCTCCCGGCTCGCACATGTTGCTTGAATCTGACAGTTTGCACTCAGGGGAGACAACTCGTCTCTTCCTCTCACTTAGTCTCTTTGTTACCTTCTAATTTCTCAATCTGTCTCTGTTTCTCCAGTTGACTGATGGCAACATCAACAAGCATATAAAAACACCTGAATATGTCCTCTTTCCCCGTACTGCTTGGGGCAGGGGGGGAGGGAGGTGGGGTGTTGGCGTTATTGTCCCGTGGGTGAGGGCTAAAGTTCATATGCGGGGCAACCGATGTAGAAAGCCTCGATGCCGGCAATCTGTTCAGATTTTCATGATCCGAGTAATATTCACACGACGATGTTTCGCTGTCGGAAAGGTATCCATCCGTGTCCATGGAAACGGGGTATGGGGAAAGATCAGAATCGCGACTGGACGCACTGTCTTCGGAATTGTCAAACTTTCTGTCACTCTCTGTAAGGCAAAACTTTCGGTTGTCTTCCTCCTCAGAAAAAGATTTTTCTTTATTTTTCCGTGTGATTGTGAACTGTAGTGGATCCATGCCATCCTTCTTAATCATCTCAGGTAAAATCCGGCGTCTGGCATTAATGAACCAGTTACACACCTGTAACACTGTCAGATTTGCCGCATTTGACAAGTACACCTTTTCCTGATCCGTCGGGTATGCGTTGTATCTGTGTTCGTACAACCAACCCTTGAGAATACGCACAGACTCTTTGGGTAAATTTCCCCTTCGTTTCTTGGCGGATGATTCGTACCCAACGTTCGAGTCGTCTCTTTTGCCGTCTCCCGAGTCGTAATCGTCACTGAGCCAACTCTTGGAGTTCTTTTCTCGAACTAAAATTGAAAAAAAACCAAAAAACACATCGTTATTAATCCTTTCATATCGATTAATATACAAGAGGGTATAAACTTGTAAACCGCTTCACCTACCTGTCATTGGTGAACTTCAACCTCGTTGACATTTGAAAAAAATAGCAAACAGATTGTGTCCAAAAAGAAGTGGAAAATTTGAAAATATACTGAGAAATAGTTATAATATGACTGGATTGGCACAGAGACGGACTCAAGTTCACTGTCAAACAGACAAACACCGAGTTGGACGGTAAACTTGCCCCGCTTGTGTTTGAACACAGTTAGGCGTGCCTGACATAGACTGGATCTGACTGTCACTTCTAGCTGTCAAGCGCTGTCAACATGTCCACCGCTAGTCACACAAATCAAATCAGCTAAAACGTCAGTTCAAATATTCAAAATATTTACCCTTAGCTGAAGTTGGACAGGTAAGCTCATTTTAATCAGCGCTTAAGCCCAGAAATTACACAAAGGCCCGCGACAAGCCGCTAACATCGATGCCCCCAAACCACGTGCGCCATGACAAGCGAGCCTCGCTGCTCGCTCTACAATTTGACATTTGTCGATATTCGCTTCAAAAACAACGGCACTAAGTCGACTTACCTCGCTTGGAGCGCATTTTGTCCATATGGACGCTTTGAAATCCGAAATCCAGCTTGCCGGTTCAGTTTAAACCACTTTCCTAACTGTCAAACTCTCACAACATGCGCTACGCTCTTCCTCGGTGAAACCACGCGGAGTTCTGGCATGCTATGGGAGTAGAGCATTTTTTGTTTGACAGCTATAGGCCACGTGGCTCATTAGCATCTCGCCGCTCATTGGTCAATGTCGCCGGGACAAAGGTCAGGCAACCACGCCAGCTGATGTTTCTCGTTGTTTGACAGAGATATGACACTGTAAAATTACAGATATAATCCTGAAAACCTTCCTCGTATCTCCACAAAAGCCGTCAATATATAATCTGGCAAAATCAACCTGTCCGATAGTCAAACATTGCCAGTTAAAAGTTTCGCGCTATAATGGTCACGTGACAACACAAAGCGCTGTCAGGGTGCTGTCATAATACTGCTAACTGTCAAAGTTTCCGTGTAGTTGCTTGTTACAAAACTAACTGAATTTGTGGTTGAGTTACGGCATATAACCCAGGATCGACAATTGTGTCAGCGAGATATATATCTCAGCCGACACCACTGTCATTTAAATCCGAATTGCCAAAGCTTCTTTGTTTATTCCACTAATGACAGCTCGTGGTATATAAATAGGTCTATGACATACATAGTTATTTATAGTAGATTATGAAGCCCTCCAACAAAGATACAAATTACCTTGTTATTTCGTAGCGTTTCCTCGTTTCCTGGGGCAATTTTAAACAACGTGTTGCACCTATTTCGTACTGCTACCATAGGCAATATGATTAAAATCGATAAAATGTGGTTTTTACGAGACGACATTAATTCAGGACACATTGAAACACATGGCGGTACCATCAGCTCGTGCAACAGGCGGTGGGATAGCCATTGGACGGATAGACGACACTAAGCTTTTGTCCTGGGCGGGGAAATCATTTTTGGGGTGGGGGGGTACGGTTGTGACAGCTTTTGTTTTCCGGCCGAGGAAAGCCGTTGTATTCACACTATGGTAAAACATCCTTTGTTTCTTCTTGCTTTAATCTCCATTCGTATATAGGCCCACTTTTTTGGTGTTTTGACAATTTGTTTGCAAAGGTACTTAACCGTATTCCGCGAGCCGAAATAATTGCTGCTCATTAAGTCTGATTAAAGTTGTTTCTTAGGGGACTTTGTCACGTTTCTCTAAGTTGTATACACTTATGTATTCGCCTTTCCGAAACGATGTTCTATGCTTTTGCTTTGAATGTGTATATGAAACAACACCCAAATATGAAAATATATATAATGTCACACACTAAACCTCTGAATTGAGTGGATTATGTAACAAACGCTCAGAATATATTTGAACTTCATCAACTCATGATGGAACAGAATTGTATTACTGTCATTGCTACGTATATAAGGAATGTTATGGGTAGATCAGAGTTTTTATTAAGACCAGGAATTTTACTTGAATGTATAAGTTACTATTTACCAATTTGGCTAGTTTCTCAATTAAGATATTATTTTTACATTAAATACCTGGTTAAGATTATACATTGGTGGATGGACAGAAAAGTGTTATGTCATCAGGCCCCTATTTCTTGAAACAAACTTACGTCTGAGTTTTGACTTAAGTTAGAGTTTTTACTCAAATTTGAGAAAATGCATTTCCCAGAAT
>VKKT01002551.1:75432-92887 GCA_008038995.1 Haliotis laevigata | reverse complement strand
ATATTTATATTTGATTTTTTTCTTCTTTTGGTCTCTTTCGCTTCCACTTCCTTTTTATGCGTCATTCAAACACATTGGCGACGTTATAACAGTGCTCTTTCTTGTCTGTCAACAGATTTCAAGACATATGGCCTAGATGTGATCAATACACCAGTCTCTCTCTAAACCGGCACTTTCTAATCCATCACCCTTTCTAAACCGACCGATGTATTAAATATTGTCCCTAAACTGTCTCTCCGAAAAACTGGTTACCATGAAAACTGAAATCCCATAACCAAACACCTCCTCTTAACGACCTCTTTGCAATATGTAACTTGTCTTAACCGCTGAACCCGACTGTATAACTATCCCTACTATGATTATGTCACATGCAGCTAAATGAAACACCAGTCAGATGGGATCTATTACCGACCCGTAAAATATCAGGGTTGGAATTGGTCTTCAGCAACCCACGCATGTCGTAAGAGGCGACTAACGGGATCGTGTGGTCCGACTCGCTGCTTGGTTGACACATGTCATTGCTGGTTGACACATGTCATTGCATCCCACTGGTGTAGATCAATGCTCACGATGTCGTTCACTGGTCCAGAATCGATTATTTCCAAACTGCCGTCATATAACTGATGCAGTGTTAAAACAACAAACAAAAATGGAAATAACATCTATTACTTGCACGTGCAGTTCGCCACCCTCAACACCAAATCTTCCCCCTCTCCCCTTTGAACTGGGAAATCCGTATGCCTGTCTCTGCGGAAGTGTATCATTCAGATTGGGCTAAATCCTTTGTAGTGCACCCCCACGAGCCTTCGACGGGGACCCTGAAAGTATAGGAACTTAGATATTCAGCTAAATTTAGTTTCTTCCTTAATATGGGTGAGGAAGGAGGAAGCATTTATCAGAGGTGTCATAGGGAACACATGGATATGGCCACTGGAAAAGCACGACTACTTTCGATTCGCAAAATATGACAAATTTTCACACGGTCTCGTTTCATTGCAAGGCTTTATCATCGGTTAATCGGTGCATAAAGAGGACGTTTGGCTGAAAGGTCCTGAGCACAACTATGATTGACTGTGTTGATAGAGTTGGGGTTGCTAAATATGTTTTATAATCCACTTCGAGGTCCACACACCTCCAACAAAGATGCTGTGAACCGCTCCACAAAGCGATCGTAGCGTCGCGATGATCGTCACTCCCATACCTTAACAAAGACTTACGACAGTCGTAGCGGTGGGCCGGTGATCGTAACTCTCATACGACTGGCGTAGAAAGCTTCTACTGTYGTGAAAAACGTCTCCAGTATAAATGACGTCATCATTTGTAGAACGCTTGTCAGTTCTTGCTTCAAGTTTAGGAAGAGTGAGACTAATCTGGTGAGTACAGATGATGGTCAATGGGGTCAAGGTCACGGTCATTCATTGCAACCATGGCAACAACTATGTACAGGTGCACTGTTGTGATGGAACAAGGCACCTTTAGTGAGATTTCACGACGGTCAGGCCTGATATTCTCATACCGTTGACTAAGCCGATTAGCATAGCATTAGCCATTAGTGGTGTGACGTTTCTTCAGGTAGTCCACCTAGGCAGTCACAGAACTCCAGAGACATCAACTAGAAGCTAATGGAACAGGCTTTGCTTTCTTCGGGACGAGGAAACAGATGTTCAGATGCTTTGACTCTCTCAGAGATAAGATGGTGGTGAATCTGAGACACTTCCGCGGTTACACAATCAAACGGACCTTCTTCAAAACGACGTACATTCTCACGAGATTTTACGCTATGTTCTCAATGTTCTCACGACAGATACATACCGTCTTGGTTGTGAAGTGAGTGGTTGACCTTCCGAAATAATAATGTAATTTATCAATAATATCCTTTGTGGTCAGTTGGAGGTCTTTTTGAATTTGACCATCATCAGGACATTCTCTTTCCCACTTAAACACAAAAAGTCGCAAAGAGGCGTATTATGCCATTACGTTTACAATATGTCCACGTGACTGCTGGCCTTGTCCTTTGCATAGGGAAGTACTTGATTACAGGAATGTAGACAATCGTGACCATTTTACCTGTCTGTCACCTTGGTGCCTGCAGAAGGGGGATGCCTGGTTACCTATATGAGTCAAACCTTTAAGCATCGAGAGTGTTGAACCTAATACACGCAAACCTTTACGTTTGTACAATGCATCCATCGGAGCTTGGCTCAGAATCTTTCAGCCAACCTTCATACACAAGCCTCCTTTGCTCGGATACCGAGGTTTTGCTATCACAGCTTCATTTCTGAAGACATGATGCTACATATAGCAGTAGTCTGTCCCACTGTCCCTGAACCGCTTCTTTGTCCTTTCCGTGCAGCCCTTTCTGCAATGCTGAAGCCCAACATGAAGTCTATAGCTTCCCTCAGGTTCTGAATCTCCCATCTCGCAGGTGCTAATTTTCAATTTAAAAAGAATAATCGTTTCTATCAAAATTGTATATATTCAGAGACTAAGCGTTAGTCTACACACAGCAGTTAAACGGACCGATACGTGGGACTTAATAGCTACAGGGTCTGAAAAGAAGGATGTTGCCGTCACCCAAAGGATGGATATCACAACCGAAAGAGATGCATTATAATGGATGATGGAGAATAACTAGGCGTTGCAGTGGGAAAACATGGATGTATGATGCAACCGAACGCTTTCTTCAAGAGCCTCTATATAGCTTGTCTCATAGCGGAGATTCATTGAGTACTTTCATTAGTGACCTCCAAGGAAGGTCACCTCTTATCAGTCGTGGATGATGAAGTGTATCATCCCACCCGACACAGTCTTTATCGAATACAGCTTAGTTGGATCAAGATCTGATGACGTTTTACAAACCAGGATAACGTGTCTAAATTAGCAATATAAAATCACCCACAACACATCAAACGCTGGTTCCCTGACCATGGATATTTAAACCCGACGTGCCAATTTCACTACACACGATACACTATCCATGTTACCCCCTACTTCAAGTCAATTAAATGTGCTGGAAGAGAAAGTTGTCCTTGACCAGTCTTCTCTGAATAATCGGGGTAAGTGGGGACGCTCACGTTCCAATTTCCAAACCCTCTTCCACGAGTACACAGCCTCACTTATCTGCTAGTCAAATCTGCAAGGGAGGGCAGGGCGGGGCTGGTCAATGGCGAGCGGGGACAGGGCGGGGGCGGGGATGGGCTGGTCGATTGGGAGGGGGACAGGGCGGGGGCGGGGAGGGGCTGTCAATGGCGCGGGGATCCAATTCTCATATCACCTTTTGTGACTTGATGGACTTGTACCTGGTTTAAGCCACGCTAAGCTGCCGTGCCGACAATATGTCTGATGCTATACGTTTACTGCTCTTGAAAAACTTTCTGTTTTATCCCCTTAATACTTAAGTAAAGTAAAGGTTTTAGAAAAGTAAAGAAAATCCCTTATAAAAATATGTTAAAATGCCAGAGGCTGAAACCTTTTCCTCATAATTTGTTCTAGTTCTTCGTTTTCGGTGTAAATTTCATTTCCAAAATTTTGCTGTAATGGGTCTTGGAGACCGTCGGTGTTTTAGTTTGTTATAATCGCCACATACGCATAAATTCAAATATTTGTCTTTAACTTGTTTCTTTTGTGGGGTTTTATGAAGTTCGTCTTTACATCAAAAACGAAATATATTCCCCAAAACCGACTTGTGTCTTTTTCCCAACTTCCGACACAGCTAATAATAATGATAATGTGTCCCTATACATAGCGACAAACTCCACACTAGGTATGCTCATATCGCTAGGAGGTTATAGCCACATGTTAGGGGCTAGGATGTTATAGTCACATGACTTATCCCACCGGGTACCCATTTTCTGCTGGGGGAACAAAGGCAATTTTGAACAAACTCACTTACCTAGGGTGAGACAACATGTATCACATTGCTTCGTTGTGGGACAGGACTAGTCCCAGAAACTCCCGGGAGTCAAGCAGCTAATATTGAATACAAACTGGTATGTTCGTGTGGTTATCTGGATAGTTGCAGATTTGACGATGCTATTGTTAAAGAAACGTATTTAACCCGAAGCATTTGGTACCACGGAAAATGAGGAAACATTTCGAGATAAACGGAGTGGGGGACATAGATCGTTGAGATTCTACCGGATGACTCCGTCGAAGCTAGTGAAGTTGATGTAGTTCGAGATGTCCCCATATGGGGTACTGTATGTAGGAGATATTTGGACCAGGGGCTTCTTGCACAAAGCAACTTTTACTGAGGTCAACATTAACTCTCTTTTTTTAACATTTCACTTAGGCTACCTTAGTGACTTACGATCACCTTAGTGCTTTGTGAAAGGAGACCCAGGTCTCATGACCGGTAATGCAACTTCTGATTGGCAGTTACAACTTGAAACATATACCTTACAAGTATTTTGGTGTATATCATTGAAAAAGTATTGCGAACAAAACTCATAGTAAAGTTATTTTCAGTATGTTCTAGAAAATACATGTTTTAGACTGAAAAGGTCATCAGGCCAATGTGCTTGGTTACTTACTCAGTAAGCAAAAAAATCATAGCATTCTTTTACAGCTAAAAAGGCATAGCAATGTCAAAAGAGATAATTCTTCCCTTAAAATCAGGATAAGTCTAACGATTACCGCAAACCGTTTTCTTCTGACAAAACCGAATAATAATCACGCTGCATGTTGGGAATGGCACACATTATGATGATACTTAACATTTTGTTTCAAACATATGTGTCAAATGCTTTATTGATGGAGAAAACTGATTCGAGGCAGCAGTATGAAATTACAACTGACATTGAAATATTGAAATCTTAGATACGCGCGCACAGATACAACCAATTGATTACGGACACAAATGCGCGCCACTGTGTTAGTTGCATATGTCAACAGTGACAATAAAATGAATCCACTGTTATCTTTGTCGTTGTCTTGTGTACTGACACTTAATGACTAGCATGGTTGCAAGATAGCTTATTCCAACAGTGCTTATCCTACAACGAGGCTTGAACGACCGCTCTATTTCATTTTATCCTTTTATCAAGTCCAAACTGGTCGTTAAAACGCCCGTGCCGTGTGCAGTTAGAAATTCCAATGTTCCAAATTCCAAGTCACGTGTTACAGTGAGTCCTCCAGCCCCAAGTGTTACTCGATGGCTACTTCTATTAGATATTGCTTAGTATTGCCCTTTAAATTGTATGGAAACATTTCATCCCCGGGAGACAGGGTTTCCCGTCTAACGACGTTTCATTTCTTTGGAAACCCTGGATTCGAACCCATGATCATAGCCAAATGTGGCAGCTTAAACCACTGGGCCATTACTCGGCCAAACTCAGATAAATGCGTAATAAACGTTGGTTATCTGAAGATAAAATCCCTAACCCAGGATGACCTACTCACTGTATTATTGTGTCGTGTTTATGTATGTATATATATCCCATAAAATGTAGTGTTTACCCAGGTACATTTCCCACAAAAAGTATCTCGTATAATTTTAATGCTATAAAATAACATGTATTAGAAAAAGACTTCATGTAAGCATCAATTCAGCTGAAGTTTGTTTGTTTTTTTAACTTAGTCCGTATATGTTTTTGTTTTAACTGCAATAAGTGCAAGATTTGTTTTTAAAATTATATGAGGTATCTATTAGATCGATTCCGAAACGTTCATTTCCTCGATATAACATTCATTTTCTCGATATAACGTTCATTTTCTCAGATCTTGTCAGTAAAGTAGTCATATTATATTTTGTTCTGTGTAATTATCAACCACACAGTGTGGTCGAATGTTTGGTCGGTCAATAAGATCATTATCTTATGGAGACGTTACTTGTGCATTCTTTTGTTATTAGCATTGTATTTGTTAATTATAACTAGTGTGTCAAAGTATCGGACTGCTACACTATCGGGAAGCAACTCTTCCCATACCACTGGGCAGATAACAGTGAGACGTGTATGTATGGACTGGTTTTCATCTACCGCCCTACTAGCCCGACATACACCCCGTACATTACACCAGTTGCGTAGATCGATACTCATACTGTTGATCACTGGTTATCTAGTCCAGATTTGATTATTTACAGACCGTCGCCAAATAGCTGGAATATTGCTGAGTGCGGCGTTAAGCAACAAACCAACTAAACAACCGATTACAGGACTTTTGAATGTCGTTACAATACTTTGGTTTCGACTGTCACAATGGCTGCTGATAAAATATTAATTGAATTGATTGAAAGGGTATTCCTTGTTAACACTCCAAAGGACAGAAGGAAGTATGCATTTACTATTTGGATATGATCAATAAATTTCAAACGTTATCACAAATTTACAAGGCCGAAAGGCTGCCGGGTAGCCTAGTTGTTAAAGGGTTCGTTCGTCACGCCGAAGACCCGGGTTCGATTCCCCACATGGATACAATGTGTGAAGCCCATTTCAGGCATACCCAACAGTGATAATATATTGTTGCTACAAACGGCCTAAAATTCAACTCGCTCACATTCTCACTCAGTACTAGGCTGTAACAATTGCCCAAACATTACAAACATAATGCGAAACCAAGCTGAGATTCCTGTATCAAAATATATCACTATCGAATAACATTTCCTGTTTGTTATATTTTTCAGCCACCTTGAAACAGAATTGTGTGCGTTCGTTTTTCCTGCCACTCAGTATGACCTCGTATTTTAGAGGCAATGGACCAATGAGAGTCTAAACACGTGACCCAAATACCTCGCAATGGAAATCCCTTTTTGCACACGACACTACTGTAATAACCGCCGCAACATATTAACCGGAAGTGTATTAAACAAAAAAGGACGCGTGGATAGACCAGAGAAAATGATCCTAATATGACTCAAAAATGGTTTTAAATTGTGAAACGTTTTTGCAGTAGATAAATACATGGAATGAGCGTTCTCTATTCTGTTTAAGGGTATGGTACTAGTAATTCCCAAAATGACAAAGACCATGTTTAACCTTAAAAATAACCTTTGCAAATGAGTACATTTCATAATTATACATCAACATGAGCACGAACCCTACATACAAAAATCCCATCATACACGTAAACAATCAGCCATGCTGTGTTTATAGTTTGTCATGTGAAAGCGACCCCTTGCCTGTGCTTATTAGAGATGTTAATTTCCAAAGTATATTGATAATAATTGCCTCAATAAAAGAGCATCGATATGAAAACTCGGTATGTCGATGCATAATATTCCAAAACGAATCCGCCTGCACATTCGGTGTCCGTTTGCATCCAACCCACGCTATGCAATTCAACGTGATGGTATAGACAACATATGTTCCAATTCATATGATTTATTTAATTAAACACATACAGAGCCATCTACGTTACGAGTATTTTTGTAGTTTCCATGGCAACGCACATGTGTAGGAGACATATTGCTAAAAAGATCCATAGAATCCGGAATTCATTATCATATATTTTGTTATCCCACAGTGATTTGCGATGTATAATGAATTTAAGTGTAAATATATATTCTCGTACATTTCATGTTACTCTGACATCCGTGACACAATAACATCATAGGGAAATATGATAGATGGGCCAGCATGGGTAGCTGATATAGATGCAGACACATTTAAAAAAAATAATATGTAAAATTTTTCAAAAAAATTATGATGTGAATATATATGTAGGATATGGCGACCTGGATTCTCAGATAGCGTTACAACGGGAGAGGATGAATTGTATGGGTCGGTTATTACGAACTGCCCTCGTAGATCGCTTCTGTTTGGCATACCAGGAGTCGAAGGTATAAGATGATTTTGGTTTGTTGTTTCCCCATTAATTTAATTCAGGGACATTCAAGGTATATATGGCGAGCGTATGACGGATACTAAAGTATTTTTGTAGCATTAATATTGTTTTTATATAGCGAATTCAAATTAGTATCACAACGCCGGTCTAGACTTGTCTCTGAAAATATTGTCTCTGAAAATATTTTCTTGTGTTATTGTATCTTACAATGAATACAAGACTGACTGAGTTTGGTTTTACGCCGCTTTTAGCAATATTCCAGCAACATCACGGCGGGGGACACCAGAAATGGGCTTCACACATTATACCCATGTGTGGATTCGAACCCGGGTCTTCGGCGTGACGAGCCAACTCTTTAACAATTAGGCTACCCCACCGCCCAATGAATGCAGAGGCTGTTCAGACGACACATAGAAATCTGGACGAGCCCAGCAATTACACAATTGAATGGTGTTGAATGGGATGTTACTGTTTCAGAGTTTGGCAAGCAATCAGTCTATGAAAATGTCAAGTATGGAAGGAGTGAGTGAGTTTAGTTTTACGCCGCTCTCAGCAATATCCCAGCAATTCACGGCAGGAAACACCAGAAATGGGCTTCACAAATTGCACCCATGTGGGTAATCGAACGGGGGTCTTCGGCGTGACGAGCGAACGCTTTAACCATGAAGCTACATGGGTTGCTGAAGACCAATTATATTACCTGGATCTTCACGGGTTGCTACAGTGAGAAGGGGAATTTAAAATCTGTGGAAAATCTTGACTTGCTGAAGGGAATATCATATATCAGAATGTTCAGCTTCTGTATAACAGTCCAGGTAGTGTTCAGTGATGAGATATTGAATTAATCCTGAACTGAATAACAGTATTATCACATACTTTCTATGGTTTTAAGGCTTTAGGCACAACAAAATGTCAGTGCATGCGTCCGTCAGGTTGTCTATTCAAGACACGTACATGTCACCATTCAGGAGTCTCACCTGGCACTGCAGTGAATACGTGCTGTATATACATATATCGCCCACACGCACTTGCGCATTCAAATAGTCTACAAGGTAATGATATACATGCACGTGCATGCTTTGCCTGCAATGAGATAAAATAATATTACTTCGCTGCATAGACATTGTCTGGGCGTTAAAAACAGACTGAATAATAGCAATAAAGTTAAGGCTTGTAAATTCCATTAAAACGTTATCTTTGTGTTATCGTGAAAATTATATATCACACGGCTTCTGTTAACGACAGCGTTTCAGCATATGTGAAATTTACAAGTGTGGTATTCTAGATAATCGTTGAAAATTATATTTAACTAAATAATTTTAATTACGTTTCTCGGACTGTACAGACATGTTAAGACAAATGCAAACATTATAACTCCCAGTGCTTATTAAAGATTTTGTCTCAAAACAGTGAACCCCGTTAAAGCGGAAATCCCACTTTTCGGATGACCTGGACTGAGCACATCCACAAATATATCCTGAAATGCAAAAGAAAGTATACACCCATGTTCGAAGGTGTCTACATTAAATAGACAAGAAATGGTTATTCGATGGTGTGTGTGTGTGTGTGTGTGTGAGAGAGAGAGAGAGATGGTGTGTGTGTGTCGGCGTCTGTTTTCAGGCGAGTAACATTTCGATTTGGTTTGTAATTTGTTAGTCAAACTATTTTTTCTTTCTTTTTTTCAAAGATATGCTTTCTTTTCCGCGGAAGTTTATCAATGACATTCCAGGGTCACGATTTGCAAACTGGACTTTGCTAATCTGAAGTTTTGACGGATTCGCAGGGTTTCACTTGATATTCACATTACGTAAGTGGATCCTTGGTGAGGGGAGAAATGCGGCAAACATGCGTGAAACCAGCTTGTAACATATGCATGGGAAATTTTGAAGTTAAATTTCCGTGTAAAAATTTCGAGAAATAGTTGACCCATTGTCTTGTCATGATTTTGCTAGTCATTTAAGAGTTGATTAATGAGTGTTTAACAGAGCAGTATGCAAAATTCAAGCTACATGTAGTCTGGACCAGGCACGACAGTGGCTGACGGTGTTTGCTACTATATGGTTATAGGGTTTCCATTCAAATGATATCCATGAGTACGAAGACATTATTGTGACTTCACACAGCTCTCCATACTCCACGTTCCACGCTTCACACACCGCTCTCCATACTCCATGTTCCACGCTCCACACATCGCCCTCCATACTCCACGTTCCACACACCGCTCTCCATACTCCACGTTCCACTCTCCACACACCGCTCTCAATACTCCATGTTCCACGCTCCACACACCGCCCTCCATACTCCACGTTCCACACACCGCTCTCCATACTCCATGTTCCACGCTTCACACACCGCCCTCCATACTCCGCGTTCCACACACCGCTCTCCATACTCCACGTTCCACGTTCCACTCTCCACACACCGCTCTCCATACTCCACGTTCCACGATCCACATACCGCTCTCCATACTCCACGTTCCAAGCTCCACACACCGCTCTCCATATTCCACGCTCCACACACCGCTCTCCATACTCCACGTTCAAAGCTCCACACACCGCTCTCCATATTCCAAGCTCCACACACCGCTCTCCATATTCCACGCTCCACACACCGCTCTCCATACTCCACGTTCCACGCTCCACGTACGGCTCTCCATAGTCCACGTTCCACGCTCCACACACCGCTCTCCCAACTCCACGTTCCACACACCGCTCTCCATACCCCATGTTCCACGTTCCACACACCGCTCTCCATACCCCATGTTCCACGCTCCACACACCGCTCTCCATACTCCACGTTCTACACACCCCTTTCCATACTTAAACCCGTGATGGTTCGGGCAAGAATTGATCTTAAGTAACCAGTGATTGTCGTAAGAGGCGAATAACGGGATCGAGTGGTCAGGCTCGCTGACTTGATTGACACATGCATGGAGAGCTGTGTGTGGAGCGTATCCCGATTGCGTAGTTCGATGCTCATGTTGTTGATCACTGGATTGTCTGATCCAGATTCGATTATTTACAGACCGTCGCCATATTGGTGAGTGCGCCATAAAACTTAACTCACTCACTCTCCATACTCCACGCTCCACACACCACGCTCCTCACGCCGATCTCCATACTCCACGTTCCACGCTTCACACACCGCTCTCGACACTCCACGTTCCACGCCCAACACACAGCTCTCCACACTCCACGTTCCACGTTCTACGCTTCACGCTCCACACTCGCTTCAAATCACACTCCCCAACCAGTCTCCACACCCCAGATCCAACCCATGCGTGCCTCCATGCTCTATTCATTACCCCCATTGCGTAACTGCATGTTATTTGGTTGGACATACTCTAACCGTACCGAGTGATCCAGTTAGCATGACATTACACCGACTTAGATTTATCCGACAATCTTCCCAAGATCCCTTCTAACATGTATGAACTCGAAGTATGCGGAAGTAATTTAATCGTTATGGACGAAATAAGTTGCACCGCACTGGTATGTTTGCCTGTATGTGACGATAGTTGCATTCAATCTCACGTGAGGCAAAAATTGTCAGAAACTAAAGCAGTAATTCCCCCTTTTTCTGACGCGAAACAAGTCGTATCAAAATTCAAGGAAATTAAAATTTCTGGAAAAAGAATTATTGTTGAAAATCGACTATAAACAAAGGAAGTAAACATGTTTGGAACATGCTTAATCTGATATCAGTTTATACACGTTTTATTTCCTTTAGGAGAAAAACTCCAAGGATACCCAGTTTATATACTGATAATTGCTGTGCTTCAGGCGTAATTGACAATTTATACCCCGCTTAATTATAACTTACTTATGTATTAAATACTGTCTGCGGGAATTAGGTGTAATTAAATAAAAACTAAATTTCTAGGTTCAGCGAAAAATTTAGTCTCAGTTAAAATCTCAGTCTCTCATAAAATAACAATTAATGTAAATAAAAGTGAGTGCAGGTGTTACCCGACAGAGGACTACCCGAACACTGGGTTCATCGTAGCCATCCGATACACATCTGTGTCCATTTTCAACAGGCCAGTAGAGATGGTGTTTTAGTATAACTTCTGGTGAGGAGATTGCAAATATAGTCCAAACAGTGTATGCACCGTAGCCATCTAATCCAATTTGGAATGTATGTTATGGTCCTTACCTTTGCAGTGCAGACTAACGCTTAGTCTATGAATATATGTAATTTTGATAGAAACAAATAATTCTTTTTAAATTGGAAAAGGAGACCCAGTAAGATGGGAATCTAAGAACCTGAGGAAATCTAGACTTGCTTCATTTCGGGCTTCAGCATTGCTTTGACGGGTGGGTAGTAGGGAACATAATGTGATTCAGGGGCTGTGAAGACAGACAACCTTGCAGTGTTGCGTCAACTGTTTCAAGGCCGAGTAACCTTTGTAACCTTTGTATTGCTTCTGTCAAATCCAATGTTCATATGTATACATTGTCTTCCCTGGCAGTTTACATAGTGCTAGTATGTACAGTACATGATCAGTTTATCTATACCGACCACCCGATCCCAATTTGAGATTGTTTGGGGTTCAGCGTTAAAGTTTGTGGCGTCAAGGATGCAAGATGCAAGAAAAATGGACCTATGAAATATTGTTTAGCTTAACACATTCACACGCAGCAATTGCCTAACATAAAGATACATCATTACAGTTACAGCATGATTGGTCAGTGTGTACACATATCTTTATATTACCAACAGAGGCAGGATGTTAATACGTGTTAATTATTTTCAGTAATTATCACTGAGCATTATTGATTGAAGTAATTATCCCAGATTGATTGCGGTGATTATCACTGAGTATTACTGGTTGCAGTGATTATCATAGAACATTACTGGTTGCAGTGATTATCATAGAACATTATTGGTTGCAGTGATTATCACTGAGAATTACTACTTTAGCAATTATCACTGAGAATTAGTATTAATACTAATTGTCTGGCTAGCTATTCTCGAAACGTTCGTAGCCCTACGGACTTCTAAACCCATTCTTAACACATCGGCTACGATCAAAGTTAAGAATTCTTTGGGCTACGAACGTTTCGAGAATAAGGGCCGAATAAGATTCGGGTCAAGTGACGTCATTCCTAATTCATGACGTCATTCACGATTTTTGGCGACGTAGTTCCAACAATACTCCCACTTATGGAGGGAAAACGTGATTTTCTACATTTGTCTCTGGAGAAAGGTAATCATATAGGACAGCTTTACTCTACTGATTATCTGTACCTCGTGAACTCATGCTCAAAGTTCTTCCTGGAGGATAGGAGCTTAAACTTCACCCTGGATAATCTGTAATTACTGGTAGCTCGTAAACGGCCGTCCAGCTTGTTTTCTACAACATTTTATAAGTCTGTTAAACTCTGCCGTTATACTTTGAAACAGGATTAAACAAATTTCAATATCGCCTGACAACGTTAAGGTCAAATATATCAAGGACCGGCCGCGTTCTACAAACCCTTCTAATTTTAACATTGTTGTTCAACCGGGCAACTTGTTTACTGAAGATGGACTGAAGGAGTGACTGAGAGACTGTGCCCGGGGACTCTGACACGCTCAACGTCGCCATTTCACGACATCGCCGTATACCATTCTTGTATTGTTCAACAGTTTATCGCAGAGATTGCCTTACAACACTACGCCAATCCGATTAAGTGCCGAGTAATCTCAACGCTGAATGGCGACACGAAACGACAATCAAGGGTCGTTTCTATATGACATACAAGATTGCATCTTTTTTTCATCAATCGCCATGAACAATATTATTATATATCATTATGTCTTTGAAGCATTTGTTCCCTGTATAAAACAGATGTCCACACTCTATTGTTCGTCGTGAAAGTCGATTTATTGGTTGAATAGGTGTCGCGACACTTTCGTGGTACCCCAAGCTTTAGAAGGCTCTCATAATGTCAGTCGGAATCTGTACAAATGTGAGTTGAAAACGTTTATTTACAGTGCAGGGCAAAAATGAAAGAAAAAAGAGTAGTTGGAATTCATTGTCCAGTACTGGATATACATGTTCATACTATCAACCACTAGGTGGCCTGGCCCTGATTCGATAATTAGTTGACAGCGACGTTTAACGAGATATTTAGTCAGACACAGACTCGGAAGAATCTTGACCAACGCCTTTTTTGTAGATAATCTGGAAATAATTATTATTTTTGTAAAATACCATGTTGCTTAAACTACAATTAATCAATATATATAAACCATTCTGTTAAATACGATAAGTCCACATACACAAAGTGTGTACAGGGCCTATACAACAATTAGAATTCCATGGTGTGGTCTGATGATGTTTAAAAGAGGCCCCAACCTAGGATTTCTAACATTATCACGTTGGTCGACTCCTAAACAAGGCATGACATTCGTCCGAGATCCCTACTCAAAGGCACCAATGTATGTAAAGACAATGAGGGTAAAGTTTAAATTTTACATACACAGCGTATCATTCCCCGCTGTGAGGTGTCGGGTAGAATATTCTAACAATAACCGACGCTCGACACGTGAACGTTGATCGGCCGTAGAATAAGCTGGGCACGTTATCTTGACAAATATCGAGGTCTAGATAGCGGTCCGGTGCAACTGACTTGCTTTGTATCTCCGAGGCTGGCAAGTTCACACACATCGTTATCGGAGCCACTTGTTCATTCACGGCTAAAGACGACAGGACATGAAATCGACAAGTGAAATATACACGTGACGCAACGCGGCGTGTGACGTTAAAGCGACAATAACGTTATAGTAACAAATGTTCTGAATTTTTCGCAACAGAAAAAGACGAGCAATAAAGCCGTATTATTTGCATAAGTGAAACTACATGTCGACAGAATATGTTACATATAGATATTTGAGTTCGTTATCTGTGAAACATTCTTTTTGATTGTATTAGCAAATTTTGGAACACAAAGGGGCGGTGGGGTAGCCTTGTGGTTAAAGTGTTCGCTCGTCACGCCGAAAACCCGGCTTTGATTCCTCACATGGGTACAATGTGTGAAGCCCATTTCTGGTGTCCCCNGCCGTGATGTTGCTGGCATATCGCTAAAAGCGACGTAAAACTGAAGTCACTCACTCACGTAACACAAAAGGATGACCAATAGAGCCTTATAATTTGCATTCGCGAACCTACAGGTCGACAGAATATGTTACATATGCTCATTTGGGGCTCGTAAAATGTGAAACGTTCTCCTTGACATGTATTTATGTCATATTCATTTTGATCTCAGGTTTCAGGATTTGATCTGTTGCTACTTCCGCGTACGTCTATAAAAGTGACCCAAAACGTATGGTCTCGCCAGCGGAAGCTAAATGTTGTGCAATAATGAGATA
The DNA here is from genome assembly GCA_008038995.1 of Haliotis laevigata. Taxonomy (NCBI): domain Eukaryota; kingdom Metazoa; phylum Mollusca; class Gastropoda; order Lepetellida; family Haliotidae; genus Haliotis; species Haliotis laevigata. Next base: position 77,749 of record VKKT01002551.1, on the reverse strand, counting down.
TATGTAGAAAATATGAAACCATAGTTACACGGTGTTCGTGTCTGACTCCCACATCTGCCATTCCGGAAATGAAGCATCGCTAGTGTACGCATCGGGGTTCCTTTGGTTTAGGCTCCTATATCGAAATATGAATTCTGTGGCTTCCCTTTGTTATATCATTTGTTGAAGGAGAGGGGCAGTGGGGTAGCCTGGTGGTTAAAGCGTGCGCTCGTCACGCCGAAGACTGGGTTCGATTCCCACATGGGTACAATGTGTGAAACCCATTTCTGGTGTCCCTCGCCGTGATATTGCTGGAATATTGCTAAAAGCAGCGTAAAGCCGTACTCCCTCACCCACTGTTGAAGGAGAGAAATGATTTAAATGTATTTATGGTAATAATGTTATATATTTATACAGCATGTGTTCTCAGAGGCAGTTTAATAATCCCGACCCGTCCAAATTCACTTGACCACTCCCCCGAACCCAACCGTACCACTCATTACCAGAACCATCACCACCCACAAAAGATAAAATACTCCACTCCCCACAGTTGGCCAATTCCATGTGATAGCACCCCAGGGACGTGGCTGTTTATTCCAGCAGGTTCTGGGTTTTGCTGGCCATGACTGTCATTTACAGGCAGTTAGCTATATTGTAATAGAGTATAGGTTACTGTGACATTGAAAAAAGAACTGGTTGGCTATTTCGGGAATGGTGTTACTGGGACACATACAACCCAGGAGTGAGTGAGTTAAGCTTTATGCCGCTTTTAGCAATATTCCAGCAATATCACGGCGGGGGACACCAAAAGTGGGCTTCACACYTTGTACCCATGTGGGGAATCAAATCCGGGTCTTCAGCGTGACGAACACGTCTCATCGGTTCCCAATTGCACAGATCAATGCTCATGCTGTTGATCACGGGATTGTCTGGTCCAGACTCGATTATTTACAGACCGCCGCCATATAGTTGGAATATTGCTGAGTGCGGCGCAAAACTAAACTCACTCACTCACCCCATTTCTCACGTACCCTAAGAAAACCAGCATTTCTAAAGGGTTTAAACAATGCTCACAAACAAGTCTTTCAACATGAAGAGTTCAGTATTCTATTACCGTTATAGTAAACAGGATAGAATACCGTTGTAGTATTAACAGTATTTCTATTACATACTATCACTACAAGTTGAGTACACGCTAATAGCGTGACCTAGATTGTGACGTCTCTCGACATGAACCGTTATCTCAATGCCCCATACAAACGCCCCGATAGAATATTCTGGTCGAGTCTTCCCCGGCGACCCACTTACGGCTTTCTATTAAACAGAATCAATAACGTAATTGTTATAAAACGTGATGTCGTGAACCGACTTGACCACTGGACCGCTCAACACATAATGTTGCTTACTTTTGTCTCTCAATGTACACACTGATGTCTTTAACTATCAACATGACTTGCTAAGTGGGGCCTATCTAAAATGTTAGTATATTTGTTAAAATTAATAAACATGGCTTATAATAGAAATGTTTGACCTTTTGACCTCGAAGTTATTAATTAACCATTCTTGTATATTTGAATGAGTAAGATTTCAGTCACGTACCTCCTGGTCTCGGGGCAATGCGTGGATGATTTTTATTTAGCAGGTGGTTAATAAGTATAATAAATGGACAGTGTATATTGCAATTATTGCTAACCCAGTTCCAGTTCTATTTCGCATCTTCTCGGCTTTTCTTTAATCTTAACATTAACTTACTTTTATTATTGTTGTCATTGTCATGTTCAACAGGTGCTTGGCTTACTGTGTCACTGACATATTGAGCTCAATGTGCACGTTAAATCACCTTTGTTTATTAAGAGCATGTATACTTGAGGAAAGAACAAAGGGAAAGGACGACAAATGCTTGCCTGACACACGAATTCGTTTATTCGAGATACATTTTAGATCCCTTATATTTTCCATCACATTTCCAGATTTTATGGTTAATCATTAAATCAGTACTCATTTCAAACAGTCAAAATATAATTTGTAAATTGTACCACAACTGTTTAAGAGGTTTCAGTCTGAAAATAACGTTAATTTTTCGTTTAACTCGAATTGTAATGTAATGCTTAGTAATCTTGCACTTGCTTCGAGTTGGGCTGCTGGGTGGTGGTGGTGGTGGAATTGGGTTTAACGTCGTGCTTGAGAATATTTCGCTCTTATGACGACGTGCATGCTTGTGAATGTGTATGTGCGGCTGCTTGTACTAGCCCAGACTGAAGCTGGTTTTATGATGGTAGCCCACTGAGATACCATGCAGCAGTGAAGCATGAATACCCCACTCAGACACATTATACTG
>VKKT01002550.1:62767-78208 GCA_008038995.1 Haliotis laevigata | reverse complement strand
CCCAACTTGTTTTGACTGGAACAGTGATAGGCCTCACTGTTCTGCTGTATTCTTAATTTCCGATTTAAACATTTGGAAATATCGATAAATGTCAACGAAATGACCTTGATGGCTGTGGAAGATATCAGATACTCTTGCTGACTGTATACCTTGTTCCTCCAGATGACCGAAGACAATCAATCACATCATACGAAGCAAAGCACAATTATAGCATACCGGGTACGAAAAGGTGAGACAACTAATTTCAGTTCTGTGTTCTAATATGAGTACGTAAATGTCGCCTTGTTAATGGAACCAACTTTATTTCTCTGAACGAAAACACAGGATACGATTTTATTTTTTAAATGAAAGAAAACGCATATGGAATAACGTACTTTGGACTAACAATTTTAGGTAAAAATATTTCAGTCACGCAATTGAAATTACTGTTTGAAAATAATCGTAGAAGGATATATATGTCATCCTCCTGAAAGTATTGTTGTTGTTTTGTAATCTTTACATCAGTGCTCTGTTGTTCTGTTGCTCTGATGGTTGCTTCCGGACCTATACTGACGAACAAAAGAAAGTACACGCCCGTTTGGGGGTCGTTTGTTCAAATCCACATAAATATTTTGAAAAGTGTTATAAGTCACACACATGGTGTACGTATTGCCAGGTGTGAACTTTCTTTTATACGTCTGTGTAATTGCAGTAAAGTACGGTTATAACGAACTCAACGAAACCGCTGATGTTAATTCGTTATAAACGTATCTCCTTATACGAATTTATACGCATAGCAGGTCGCCATGAACAAACAGTTCGCCCTATCCGTCCGTTCGTTGTTAAGGGTGTTCGTTATAAACGTATCTCGTTATACGCGGGGCGGTAGGGTAGTCTGGTGGCGCTCGTCACGCCGAAGACCCGGGTTCAATTCCCCAAATGGGTTCGATGTGTGAAGCCATTTCTGGTGTCCCCCGCCGTGATATTGCTGGAATATTGCTAAAAGTGGCGTAAAACAAAACTCACTCACCCATTCGTTATACGCTTTTGAATTAACTATATAGTAGGTGGCCAGGATCAACCAGTTCGTCCTATCCGTCAGTTCGCTATAAGCGTGTTCGTTTATAAACGTAGTTTACTGAAGTGCACCCAACTTAACAATATATGCTGGTATTGTCTGGTATTGCATAGAATGCCCTGAATGTGAAGGAATAAACATTTCGTTCTTCATACCACTTACTCATTCGTAAAACGTTTATAGCGAAAACTATAACCTGCATATTGACTGCATCTGGATAGTTCGATTTTATTTGCATCAGATTTACAGCTACCACGCTTTGTGACATTTTTTGAGTCACCGGAAGTGACGCGGATAGGTTTAGGTCAGAATTGTAATTAGCGCTGGAGAGCGTATCATTCCGCTTGCGTTAACTGAAATAAAAAGGGGTTCTGTGCTGCACTGCCACCTGTGTTACACGTGGAGGTATAACCCCCCTTCTATGACGTATTCCGCGGTAACGCTAGCTCCAGAGTCGGCAACTGAAGATCTCTCTGTAACTACGCTGCATTCTTCAACACATACACGCCTGGTTTTTGCTGCACTTCTCTCTGTCAGAAACTTACTGAATGACGCTTTGCTCTTTTATATGTCTTTAATGGATTCCGCAGAAATGTTGTTGAAAGTCATCGACCTTGGAAGCAGCGACCGCATTGTATTCAGTACTACTCAAAACAAGTGAAGGAACACACGGGGAGGGTGTGTGGAGGTGTGTGGATGCGTGTGTGTATGAGCGCGCGCGCGCGTGTGTGTGTGTGCATCCCCCACCCCCCTTCTACCCCGAAAAAACATCCCCGAGGAGCATTTCCCCCTAACCCTTGGACTGATTGATTTATGAAAAAAGATTCCGAGGAGAGTATGGTTATTCGGTTAGACTACTGATAAACGTCATCCTACAATCAGCCGAGAACCATACTCACCCCTCGTTGATTGTGATTGATTGATTGATTGATTGATTGATTGACATAACTAACCAGAGATGATGTCGCGGTTTTGACTGAAATGTGAATATCACCACAGTCCCTCTTAAATTTGATACTTTGCTCCGAATATAATTCCATAATGTAACAATTATTCAAATGATTCTTCGTCAACTATTACCATGTAACAATCTATAGTACATATTAATACCGTTATGATTTTCATAAAAGACACAACACAACAAGGTTTACGCTTGTTCATCCTGTCGATTCATAACAGTTGCATCACTGATGGAGGTGTTAGACGTTCGAAACTCAATATCACGCAAGTGGTACAGACAAACCACAGATCATAAGGCATCTGGGATTCGAACCCACGAACACAGGATCATGGCACACATAAAGGACTGTATTCTGAATAGTTATATGTCGTGGCTCAGACAGATAACACGAGAACCGCGTGAGATATTATTTGGTTTGTGATATGTAATGAAGCCAAATAAGCTAATGTCCTTGTGAGTTATCATGTAGCAGCTTCTAAATTGCTGGGGGAAAATATATCCACAAAATAGAAATATATTTCACAAAAATTTACAAACGTCGTCAAAGCTTGACTAATGCAGCAAACTCCAGTCCAGAGCGCGAGTGTGGTGATCGTGTCAGATATATCACCATGAAATATGTACCTTTTGTTTGCTTGATTTTTACCAACAAAACAAGGGTACATGCGTTGTGTGTATCCCGGCAGATTAGTTATTCTCGTCACTCCCGTGAAGATCCGGGTTAGAATTGATCTTCAGTAACCCATGCTTGTCGTGAGAAGCGACTAACGGTATCGGGTGCTCAGCCTCGCTGACTTAGTTGATGCATGTCATCGTATCCTAATTGCGTAGATCGATGCTCATGCTGTTGATCACTGGATTGTCTGGACTCTGGTCCAGGCTCGATTATTTACAGACCGCCGCCATATATCTGGAATATTGCTGCGTGCGGCGTAAAACTAAACTCACTCACTATTCTCGACATCAAGTGTCGCAAAGATACGGAATGATCAGAAAGTATAAAAAAACACGTTGACACCATCACTTGTGACAGGTAGTGCTTTGTGATATTCGTTTTACATGCATTTAACATAGGTCAACGACCTTTCTTATCCTTACTTATCTGCTACGAGTTGAAGCCCCAGTCAAACCTTGTTAGTGTATTGAGCGTCGGGTTCGTTGCTCTACTGATTACTCCGTTTAGCAGGTGCCCGATGTCACCGCACTATTAACTACATAGGTCAAACCCTTGGTAACTGCACTGGCGCAGTCTGTTATCTGGGTTATTGTATGCACCGCACTGTATACATGCACACGCTATCTAACAAGATTTTTTCAAGACTAATGAACTCGGATGAATCACAAATCCCGTGCCTAGGTACAGCTGAGTGAGTGAGTGAGTGAGTTTAGTTTTACGCCGCTTTCAGCAATATTTCAGCAATATACGGCGGGGGACACCAGAAATGCTTCGCACATTGTATTCATGGGAATCGAACCAGGGTCTTCGGAGTAACGAGCGAACGCTTTAACCACTAGGCTATATCACCGCCCCGTACAACATCCTGAAGAGTTACGAATAGCAAAGTAATCAAAACCCATACGTACCTAGGTACAAAACCCATTGGCCTAAAGGTAAAATCCATAGTAAGTGAGTTAGTTCATATTTTACGTCGCATCGGCATTTTTATTTCAGCCATAGCGATATCCGGCATGTTGATGTCCATTTCATTGGTTTGCCAGGAATACCCGCATCATCCCTACATCATTTGACTTCTGGTCATGGAGATCCGGGTTAGAATCAGTCTTAATCCATGTTTGTCGAAGGAGGCGACTAACGGGATCTGGTAGTTAGACTCTCTGACTTGGTTGACGCGTGTCGTGGTATCGCGAATGCGGTGATGAACGACCATGGTGTCCCTGGAATATTGCTGAGTGCGGCGTTAAACAAACAAATGTTGGCGTAATATAGGAAAACTGGGAATGGTTGGTTGTGGTGTTTATGTCATCTGTTTACAGATCATCCTAACAGAGTTGGCTTTTTAATAATTGGCGTAAAATACAATCCAGTCACCGTTCACGCTAGTCGGTCTAACGGTACAAATGACAACCGAACAGGATCACAGCAGACGTAGTTTTGCGCAACGTGAATAGAACGTCAAATGAGTAAAATGCACTAGTCCGAATCATACCCAAGTGGTAGGACACCTCATAAGAATTGGAGCATGCATAAGAATTATAATAATTGACAGAATATATTAAAGTACATATTTGTCCACGTTGATTCTGCATCTATGATGTATTGAGTTCAAACTTCAATCAACACTGAACGCATAATTCAAAAATATATTTGCATAAAAAAACGCTTGAGACACCTCTGTTCATGATAAAAGTTGTGCATATTCACCTTGATATACTCTTGGTACTGAGTATACAAATAAGCTCTTCGTACCTAACTTGATATTATCAGGGTGCAGCTTACAGCTGAACTAATCCTGAGGTTAATTCTACCTGAGATGTATGTGTTAACTACTTTCGGTTGAGTGTTCAGTTTATACAAGTTAACTTCGCGATTGTTGTTTTTTTTAAACAAATAAATATAATAATTCAGTCTATGATGTAAGCATGTGCCAAAATTGCCTCTTTTTATGAATAACTTAACCACATTCTTGATGCATATATGATGAACAAACGTTCCTCACAAGATAACTGCCACTTGCCACGTCTGTGACAAATTCAAATATCTCTCACAATAGAAACATGGACATTGCGAAAACAAAAAAGATGTTTTAATGATAAGAACAATATTAATCCTGTTGTATTAGAGTAGCGCAGTCATTTTACCCTTTCAAATTTAATTTCAAACGTCTTTATTTATTGGAATCGTAATTATACAAATTTGAGTCTCTTAATTCCTTTAGGACATCAACACAAAAGGTGATAATAAACTCTTGTGTTTTGACAAGCCATCTCTCCCCGACTGTCTAACAACTGGGGTATCTGACCTGTCATTGTATGCAATCTAACGGTGCTTTGTCTTATTGTAGCGGGTCTAACGGTATCTCATCCCAAAGTAGCTGACCTAATGATACACATTATTCCTTTCATGGATAGGCCGTCATGTTGAATTCCAGAAATATATAGTACATTATCATCAAATTACAATCCAAAATACGATATTGGCTTTAGTGAAATGCTTCAAAGGACTATATTATATACATAGTGCCTGAATAGTAAACTATTATATATAGTGCCTGAATACATCCAAACCGACATCTCTTTCAGTTCACAGTTGGGTTTTAAACTCGGTCAATCATCCACTGCAAGAATAGTATTAGTATCATTAAATATTCAGATGTATCATTTGAGCATTCCTAAACCTTTAGAAAACATGCATACTTCGTTTATAACGAACTGACTCATATGACGAAGTGTTGATCTGTTCCCGTATATTTTAGGTGATACTTCTAGCTTAACGAACAACTGTTGTAACGAAATGAGTAGTCTCTTTGACTTTGATATAACCGTAGAACACTGTATCTGAATGAACAGCAAAGCCTGATTGAACCGGATCTCGTTTCATCCGGGTACCAAGTACACCCGGATGATAAATTAGACTGCAACACCGTATAAGGCAACCATGTATCCGGGTGGTAGAGGTGTCGGCGGAGTCCATTTCTGAACAACTAGTTCGCAAAAAATACAAGCGACGTGTCGAAGCCGACAGATAAGACGGGCGATATGACGTAGGCGCTTTGTTTTTATTGGTGCTCGGAGACGACGCAATACAAACATCGATAAACAACGCTGTGGCTTTAATATCGCCATATAGGACATATTGTCATGAAGCTATTGTAGTCATACTATTGTGACGTCAGTAGTATTTACATAATGTATGCTTACATTACTTAGTACCCGTTTTACATACTATTACATCATACATAACTTGCTAGCAGTAATGTTCGTTCATGTTTAAATGCTATCTCATAAAATAATGTGGAGCATGTAATAAGTCAATATGTATGTCAACGCGAAACGAACAGGTGTTGCACTGAAGCGAATGGATCACGTGATTAAACATGACATGAGCGGTGATGAAGCTTCAGCTTCAACAACGACGTCGTGTTCACATGCATATATATGTAACCTACACATGCATATAATGCATAGGAGCACATGTTGACGCGCACGCGCACGCGCGCACACACACACACACACTCTCTCTCTCTCCGTCTCTCTCTCGTCCACACGCGTAATAGGGCATTTATAAGTGCACACGCAGTCGCAATCGTACAGACACATACACACAAAAGCACACACACACAGACACACACACACACGGTCACATCCGCACCCTACCTATATTCACACCCATATGAACACCAACGCCAACTCAACTGTACCCGCATCCACAACCACACAAATCGCTCTACCCCGATATATGGTTTAGCTTTCGGTAAAATTTATCCGGACAAAACAATTCACCAAGACGAAGGTTGTGTTAACCTATCAAAGAGGCAAAGTGTATTGAACTACACTGATATTATAGCAAGTAGCTTTTAACAAAGTACACGTGTAACTGATACGGGTTATGCACTCGAGGCTAACCCGCCTGTTGGACAGATAAATACAAACCATTAATACAAGCCTAGACATGGTTGTTAATTACTGAAGACTGTGACATTCCGATACAATCATGTAGACATTGTGTTATTTGAACACTCCTATTAAACATTAAAATCGTGCAGTTGATAGACTGTGAAGAATTTATTTCTTTTGCGCTTTTTCAGAAAAATAGAAGCACGGTATTGAATGATCACAATATCTTTTAGTCGTGTCAAATGTTCACAAACACAAAATCAGTAGTTAAAACAATATTTAACACATACCACCGACTGGAATGATGACGAAATCAGAGTATATATGCAAGGTTTATAGATAAACAAAAATAATAAATAAATAAAAATACAATAAGTGCCTGAACAAACACTAAAAACTTTTATTACATCGACTTCTCCCAATTCAGTCAACTTCGTAGTTGGAACAAGTATATCATAAATGTTATTAAGTGGTAAAATGTTTCTTCATAAACACATTTGTAAGAACGCACTTTGATTTAAATCTAAATTGCAATAATACAATAAAGGTGTTCAATATAGAGTTCGAATTGACTTAAAACAAATTTACACCTACCTGACTATATGAGGAAGCTCGTTGTATTAACCGACTTCTCCGGTGTGAGTTTGTATTTATAGCGGGGTCTCTATGACCCTGCCCAGTGTCACATAACAACATTCAATTTATCGGGGGATTCCGGAATTCCTATAAGATGTAGTCCGTTCATCAGTGACGAAAATCGTAACGACAAACACACTCCACGTCATGTTGTTCATGTATTGACTTTGGCATAATGTGTAGATTCTGTTAAGCCTTTTACCTGGCATTGTCCTAATTAGTTAAGATTATATCAACAAACCTGTTTACCGACCATAACAATGTCCTTCCGCCGTGATCCGCCAGGTTGCGTATGATTGTGTGATATTGGAGCGAGCGGGTTCAACGACCGATGTGGCGATATCCCGTGCCACCCTGTTAGTAAATAGTCCAATGAACTTAACTTCATAGCTTTCATAGAATATGTATTTTCGAAAGATTCTTAAACCAAAAAACGTAATGGTAGAGAATTACACAACGTTTAAGTCTTGAAAAGCGCAGGGAGAGAGTATAGTAAATCTATTTATATTCGAGCATTAACATTTAAGACGCAGTACTCAATAGGCAGGGCGGGCAGCGTTTGCGGGAAAAATCTCACACGCCTTCGACCAGTTAGCTGGAAATCGGGTCAAGTTTACTCTATGCCAGGTGTCCAAAGAGGGAATTCATAGCTCTGTTGAGGTTATTCACACACTGGGTTCAATAGCGTGCAACAGGTCTGCCTCATTCGGATGTAGTGGATTCTATATACTATAACTATTATCCTGTGTAAGTGCTATGTGTATTTGATCAGGTTTAGAGTACGTTCTACAAGTACATCGACATACGTTAGGAAGAGACAGTTCATACACAATTTACTGAGTTGAAAGAAGTATTTGATTGTGAGTAAAGAAGTACATGCATGTGGTAATTGTTCACGTCGTACACAAATATCGTGTTCAGTTAGTCGTATCACGCCACAGAAATATTATGTTCATTAGATTTAAACGCGAAATAAGGTAAGCTCGTTCAGCATGAAGGACATGTTACAATCGTGCCCAAATAAAGCCTGAATTGCAATTGCACTTGTGCGAAATGCTTGCTGCTACGTTTGAGAATATGGGACAAGTCGCAAATTGTCTCGCTTCAAATGCGACACAGAAGGACAACGGTAACGAGAAACATGCAAGTCATGCATATATTTTTAATAAAAGGAAAGGAAGTTATCGAAATTGAATTCTGATGTGATAGTTTAGGTAACCAGGTTAAAGGACAAGAGGCACATGTTAGTACATTTACCATATTTGCTTGGAAGAATTATCAATTTCGACGCAGTTTTATGTGGGAGACAACCCCGAAGTGAAGCAGATGTTAGTCTATCATGCATTGTGTATGGTTACATCCAAGAGCGCGCATGTTGCTGACAAAGCCATCGGTAATACTCAGAGTATTAGGATTCGAGCCCAACGACATTTAATCGGGGCACCCTTGAAGGAGCTTAAGCCTTAAAAACGTGATGAGTGAGCCCCAAAGTTTATAAAAATGTCTTATGAACCATTTTGCTTCATAGATATTTCACTTAGTCTAGTTTTAAAAAAACAAATAGAGCGTTGTCACCAGTACAAAGGGATCTTGATATTACTGGTTCGTTGATTCACCGACTGACTGAAGCATGCACGTGTGGCTTATATCTGAAGATGCTCTGAATTAAGCATAGACTTTCAAATTAGCCCTACTTAGACGCACAAAAAACATCACTTGGGTGAATTGTGAACTAGATGGTTGCTAGTCCACGGACCACCAGTTCAGAGTCAGATAGAAATCCCAGGATATCTGGGCCTTTGTAATGCCTCCTCGAATGTTCATCGACCCACACAATCGTTATACAAGTTCATGCTCTGAAAAGTGTTTGTTTAAAGGTTGGTATAGTTATACAGTGCGAACGTCCTCTGACGACATGACATGTCACACGTAGGAGACTCAGGTGATTCATCATGTGGGTCAAGTCATTATAACAATGTCAAGTTAACTTGGTATTGTGAGATAATGATTTCCCCTTGAAGATAAGAAGCTTCAAACTGCGGAATTTTTCTTCCTGACAGTTGCTATGGTCCCCGGAGAAGACATGCTTAAATACTAAGTATCCCAAGAAGTCGAACCCGCAAAATAGTTCCATATGTTCAAAGTAGTTGCTGCCATGTTTGATAGAATAGGACAAGAGTTGTGTGCTAAACATGGCAGGTTTCAGTAACCCGAGACATGGACAGTCAGTGTAATTGAGGCATAAATATGTTTTCATCGTAAAAGCAAAAGACGTAACTGAAACTGAATTGTGAAGAGATTCTTCAGAAAACCGGGTTAAAGGCGAAATGGAACATATTTCTACAGACGGGGTTCGCGACATCTTGCTTGCTTGTGGGGGTGAGCTAGCGGGTTGGGTGTCAATATCAGATTGAATTGTATTTCATTTTCATCGCAGTTTAATGTGGGAGTAAATCACGAAGTGACGCAGGTCTAGGACAAGTTGGGTGAAAGTATTGTGGTGTTTAATATTGTGATAGATGGTAAGTTAAGATAAATGTTGAAAAGACTCAAATGTAATATTCAGTGGAAATTTGAAAGAATATGAAAATACTTTTTTTTACAACAAAATATCTGGAGGTGATATTCCATAAAAATATATTTTCACATCTTAAACAATAAGTGTGAAAAAAACCTTTATACCATGACAAACTAGATCGTATTTCATATCTTTTAGTACTCAACTAAAGCTATTTGGTGCTATCGTAACAAATTTGTTAACACAGTTCCGAAATTTGGGGCTGTAAAAACTTGATTGAAAGATTGAAAATGTCCACTTGACCTTCATAAGATAATTACTTCGAGTCAAGCAAGGTACAACCCCGTGAAGATATTGTATGATCAAAATTGAAGAAAACCTTTAAATATGATGTGTACTGCAAAGTGATCACCAACTGGTGAAAGAGTTTTAAATGGAAAACCAACAAAGCTCTCTTGTCTCATGTACAAAGTTCTACAAGCGAGGTAATTTTGTGGAAAGTTTTAATGATAATCCATGAAATATACGTCTAAATTCAATGTATTCTCTTCCAGACACGTAATAAGTATATTTGGACTTTCCATGTAAATAGAAAACAACAAATTACCTGAAATTGAAAATAAAAAAATATCTTGAAGACCAATACATCCAAAAGTGGAGATCTGACTTAGACTTCTCATCTGAGGGGAAATGCTGTAAGATAACAAAGGGAGAGGAACACTTGTTTAGAGATAGGCAGATTCTTGATTGCAACAGATGCGACGTTCCGGTGTGGATCCTAACACCGTTATCAAGCAAATGTTACACCATACGAAGCTGTCTATCCATAAAAAATAGTGTTCCTCGTCATCATACCGACTTCTAAATGCCACTTAAAGAAGATAATCAATGGTAATAATAAATGTAATATTAAATGTACTTCAATTCGGACTCATGAAACCACAAACTACCAGTTAAGTTTGGTCGGCGGCACCATATATACTGGTGTCACTATCACTTTTTAGTTATTTGCAGGTACATTTGTATTTTGTACATATAAGAAAGAAATTGCCGCCATTATACTGCCTATAGAGCCCTTCTACGTTGATTATGATAATGCATTTAATAGTAGAAATACCATTATATCAAAGACACGATCTAGATTTTGCCGTCAATTAAATAACAAGTTTAAGAAATATTTTTACAATTTGCCACCATAGACCTGTATATTGATCTCTGATAACCACCTCAAAATACAATGTTATGTAGCATTGAGTAAATAAAGTTCTTTTTTCATCAAACAAAATCTGCTCTACCAAAAAAGAAACGTACAAGTGTATTTTCACACATGTTATCTGCTAACTTTAAAGTGAGATAAGTATTAAAGATCAAAGTCTGTTGACGTGTATAGCTGATAAAAAAGTTCACAAAGTGAACCCGTCCGTTCCCAGTTGCCGTAGTCTTTCATATCTGTTGTGGCCACCATGAGCCCCCAAAACACTTCCGAACGTAAGTGTGCATTAAGGTTTCCGAAGATGCGCTAAGCATTCGTTCCGTGTACACAAACCAGCATTATATTGGCGAAATGGGTATACATATAGAGAATCTCACCCTCGTGTCTACTGATATGAATTACATCAACACGAGTTGATAAAGTTACAAATATCTTTGGCTTGCCGAAGACAGTTTTATTTTTTATTTTTATAAACTAGTGTTGATATAATTAATGTCAGGGTGAGATTCTATTTGTCATCAAAAATCATTCTTCATTAGCTTTCAATGAAAAATGTACATCTCTGAACACTGTACTACCATTAGACTTGCAGTGCAGCGATGTCATAGCATTGTAACGTCATCAAGTTCATGACGTCATAGCATTGTCAGGGCATTGTACAAATCTACTGTCAAAACGATAGCTCCTAGGAGATATCGTATGATCTCGCACAAGCAATATCTCCTATGGAACACAGTTTTGGATGATAAATGACATTTAATTATACAACACCCCATTCATAGACCTATAATTCCGTGAATTAAAAAAATAGAGCATTTTCTAAATGATTTATTAACATTTTGCATCCCACTGAAAAGCATCATTTTTGTGTGGAGATATTCAATGCACGCGAAATGCCAAACCCCTAACATTGTTGTAATCAAGTGCTTACAGAGTTGGGCGCAAACCCTCCATCATTTCAAGACTATTGAACAAACACAGGGAACCAATGATGTTAACGATCTTCCAAGACCTGGCAGATTCCGTAAGGCAATAATAATCAAAGATATAGCATTGTTGAGACTTGTTAGGGACTCAAGCACATCGCTAAGGCAACAACGGTTACCAGGGAGAGCCATTTCCTGCAGGACCGTCAGGAAACAACTGAAAGTAGCAGGATACAGGGCCAGAAAACCCACGAAGCATATAAAACTGTCTGCAGCTCACAAAGCAGGACGACGTGCCTGGTGTAATCAACGTGTTCGATGGAACATTGCATCATGGCAGAGGGTTCACTTTTCCGACCAGAGTCGTTTCTTTTTGCATATGGTGGATGGTCGTACACGTGTCTGGAGACAAAGGAACATGGCTATGGATTCCCCGCAATATCAAGGAGACAGTTGACCCGGAGGTTCAACCATGGTGTGGGGATGAATTTCCTTGGGTTGAAACATGGAGCTCATTACCATTCGTGGTAATCTGAAGTTAATGGGCCTCGGTATCAACAGGAGATCTTAAGAGGGCTGTTGTCCCACATTTTGATAACCATCCTGTAGCCACAAGACCCATTTTTATGGAAGACAATGCCATTCCTCATCCATTGTGTTGAGACCACCCTATGGCCGACCATGAGTCCAGATCTCAATTCCATTGAACATCTATGGACATTTTAGGCCGTCGCGTTCGACAGAGAGACCCACGTTTCCAAACTCTCAATGTTGACTGCTGCTTTGCGTGAGGAATGGCGTAGGATTCCTGAGAATCAAATCCGGAGATTGATCCAATGGATGAAGCGTCGTCTTAAATCAGTTTTATCGTGTCCAGAGAGGTTACACAAGATACTGATGGACAGTTTGTATTTGGACTTGCAACACATTTTCTTCAATTCCGTGAATAAGATGTGTACATGGTACTGGCAGTTAAGTCTGAGCAAGAAAAGTGAAATCCGTGATGTTTGTGCTTGAAATGACGTCATTTTTCAAATCTGTACTATCTTCAAATAAACCACACTATGCCATGGTAATCTTTGCTATGTTTCTCCTCAACTCTTTCGTTTCACTACAACATTCATATGGTATAGAAATCATGACACATGTTATGCACCAGTTCGTTACATATGCTTAGTCTGAGAAGATACAGTTTTTGTTTAATAAATTTCCATATGTATATATGTATATATGTATAGTTTGAAAGAAGTTACAACCGGACCCAAGTTAGTGAGACGTTATTGGTTGCTAGTATCATACACGTATTGGGGACAACAGTGTTATTTTGTATTTGAACATGTCGACAGCGTTAAGGATAAAATTAGCCATACTTAGATGCACAAAAACATCACTGGGGTGCATTGTGAACTGGATAGTTGCCAGTCCTAGGACCCGAAGTTCAGACTTGGATAGAGATCCTAGGTTATCGGGGTCTTTGTTATACCCCCTTCGAAGGTTCATCGACCCACATATACGTTATACAAATTCATGCTCTAAAAACTGTTTGCTTAAAAGTAGGTATATTTATACAGTGTGAACGTCCTCTGGTGAAATGTCATGTCACACATAGGAGATACGGGTGATTCATCATGTGCGTCATTATAAATATGTTAGGATGCATTGTGTGACTTTGATGTTCCCATGGTGCACAAAATTCAAATCAATAGAGGATATTATATGAGTGTCCATGTCATACTATGTTTACGACATATGCCTAAATGTTGGTATTTCCCGAGCGAGAGCGAGGGAAATACCGATATTTAGGCACTAGTGTCGTAAACATAGAATGATATGGGCACGAATATAATATTCTGTTTATTACCGAAGTCGTCACATTGAGGAACATAGACCCAAATCTACTTTGAAACATAGGTTTGTTACCCGCCGTCGCCGCAGATAGAACGCAACGTCACAGAAGAAACGTGACGTCATAGCATTGTTCATGACGTCACGTCACCATGACGAAGTGATATTTTACCTAGGGCATCGTATGAAAATTATGAACCCTAGATATGTTCGCCCTCGTAGGTAATAAGTGTATTTCTGACCTTGTGTTGTTGTTGAAAGTTGGCATTATCAACGTAGTAATGTTTCAATGGACATCATATCAATGTATACAGCTTTCAGTATATACAGCGTAGAAACGTCGGCAGAGGTATGCACTGTACCATTTATAACAGGGATATTATGGTAAATATACACATCATATGTACTGGCCATTGGAGAGTACAATATATAAGCATGTATACAGAGTTCTGTAACGGAATGGCATTTAACAGGGGACCGATATGGTCAATATGCACATCATATGTACTGGCCATTGGAGAGTACAATATATAAGCATGTATACAGAGTTCTGTAACGGAATGGCATTTAACAGGGGACCGATATGGTCAATATAGCCATGAAGCATACATTTGTAGTGTCTCAAGATGACATACTGTATAGCCGTTACGATCAATATAGATCATATACAACATGAAATAACATGCAACCCAGATATTACAGCCACTAGGATCTTAGACGTATATGTATAAAGTGCACACATGACATACAACAGATATATTAAACATTGTATATGACATTATTGTAAGGTGTAGACATCATATGCAATCCAGATATCATGGTCAGTATAGACGTTTGGTTGATTTGAATGGTTTAACTAAGATACACAGTTATAGATGTTATACAAAGTAATATCTTTTTAAATATTTGGTTCTCAAAGCGAGGTAAGCTGGACATGTACAAAGAAAATGACATTCGTCTTCCATTAGGTTTCAATTTCAAAATTTACAGATTCTGTTTCCCATTGTGATGCCTATATATCTGCTTGTTTCTATAAAGAAATCATTAGATGCAGAATCTCACATTTAAAGATGACAGGATTTCTATGTACATAGGTAGTTTACATATTTTGCAAGAAACACCGTTATTTTTCAGAGATATGTGAACGATAGAGTTTTGAGTGTACATTTCAGTTAACAGAAAAAGTGGGTTTGACTCTATACGCAGCTTATACCATATATTACCAAACCCAACAGAGAAGAGTAAATGTTTTACACCTGTTAACCTATGCACACTCAATACTGAACCATACTTCAAAATCTGCTGCTGTCTCACACCCATTACTGACCCATACTTCAAAATCTGCTGTTGTCTCACACACTCATTACTGATCCATACTTCAAAATCTGCTGCTGTCTCACACTCATTACTGCCCCATACTTCAAAATCTGCTGTAGTCTAACACTCAATACAGACCCATACTTCAATATCTGATGTTGTCTCACACTCAATACTGACCCATACTTCAATATCCGCTGTTGTCGAACACTCATTACTGACCCATACTTCAATATCTGCTGTAGTCTGAGACACTCATGACTGACCCATACTTGAATATCTGATGTTGTCTCACACTCAATACTGACCAATACTTCAAGATCTGCTGTTGTCTCACACTCAATACTGACCCATACTTCAATATATGCTGTTGTCTCACACTCAATACTGACC
>VKKT01002549.1:41188-53232 GCA_008038995.1 Haliotis laevigata | reverse complement strand
CAGTAACAACAGGCACATCAGTTACCCTACCTTCCAATGACAACAGGCACATCAGTTACCCTCCCTCTCAGTAACAACAGGTGCCCCAGTTATCCTACCTTCGAGTAACAACAGGCACATCAGTTACCATACCTTCCAATGACAACAGGCACATCAGTTACTCTACCTTCCAATGACAACAGGTCCGGGTTAGAATATGGGTCTTCAGTAACCCATGCTTGTCATAAAAGGCGACTAACAGGATCAGGTGGTTAGGCTCGCTGACTTGGTTGACACATGTCATCGATTCGAAATTGCGCAGATCGATGCCCATGCTGTTGATCACCGGATTTTCTGGTACAGACTCGATTATTCACAGACCGTCGCCATATAGCTGGAATATTGCGTGCGACGTAAAACTAAACTCACTCACTCACTCACTCCCGGTTAGAAATGGTCTCCAGTAACCCATTTTTGTCGAAAGAGGCGACTAACAGGATCCGGTGGTCAGGCTCGCTGAATTGGTTGACACATGCCATCGTATCCCAATTGCGTAAATTGATGCTCATGCTGTTGATCACTGGATTGTCTGGTCCAGCCATACAGCTGGAATATTGCTGAGTGCGGCGTTACAAACAATCAACCACTCAGTCCCACTGACACACACAGACGCACACCCACACACGCACGCAAGTACACGGCATCTTTTCAACGCGAACATTCGCCACAACGCACCCACCGCCGTAACTTGGATAACCTCAACGGGTTCACTATTGGCAAGACTTGGTCGTTGTCCTCGAGTTAAGCCTGTGTATCAATAATCAAGCTATGCTTAATGAGCAGTATCAACAAGTCAATAATTCCTTACGACAGTCGCTACGATGGAGTTGGAAAACTAATATTCCAAACCTACACAATTATATTACTGTCTGATCGAGTTCCGTACAGGAAATCAATTAATATTTTCAATTTTCAGTTTTAAGGAAGACAATTTGGTCTGTTCGTTGCTTCTTGCTTGCTACCTTTTCAATATATTTAATCCTTGTGATTGGTATGGGAATAAGTATGTCAAATACCCCGACGGGGTGGTGAAATGTGGTGTGGCTCATTCTGTTGGATATGGCTGAAATATCTGTGGTGCCTGGAAAAAGTTATATTGCTGTTCAGAATATTACCTGATGTTTTGTGTGTGTTTAATCTTTCTGACGAGAAACTATATAAATTGATGTGTGATGTTTATTTCCTGAATTGCTGATATTTGTTTGTGGTCTATGTTAACGTTTTGATAGCTGCAATGGACGCGTGCGTGTGTGCGTGCGTGTGTGCGTGCGTGCGTGCGTGTGTGTGTTTGTGTGTGTGTGCGTCTGTCTGTCTGTGTGGACGGATCCTTGGAGGGTCTGTTTGGTGGATTTATGTATGAAAGTCTGCGTTGGCGTTTGTGTCTATGTCTGCATGTGCAAGTGTGTCTGTGTGTTGTTAGGTTGTTAGGTTAGGTTGTTCTAACATCTATAGATGTTGTACTTCACCCAATGCAAAGCAGTAATTGTTTTATGCCCGAGATGTATGTTTAGCTCATTTCTCAATGTTTAGTAATTAACTAAATTAACAATACATCATCACCCAGTATCCAAACAATAGACACGAACAGCCAACATGGCGCTGCACGTCAGTAAACAACAGGACTCCGTTGGTCTGGTATTGAACCATCGGACATTTGAACGACCACACTGAGTGGACTTCTTGTATCCGCGCTACACGGATATGTCGTCTGCTCCGCAAGGTTCTTCAACATGCACGTCCGACTCACACATCGACAACGACAACGTTGATCTATTACACTGAGTATAGATCAAGTTAACTGCACATGTGGGTGTCAACGCCCATTTCATCATGCATGTATGTCGTTAAATTAGTCTTTTTAATTTATATGGGAGTAGACTCACAGATATCTAGATCAGTGTGAAACCTGCGAGCACAAAGATTATAACTAGGTCGCAGACATTGGATCCTGGCATGATGAAGGGGCGCAATTCTGCACTTCGAATGGCAATCGTGGGATAACTGAGACGCTTGTACCTCCATGTACTTAGAGTTAGCCATAAACTTGCAAAAGGCCTGTTGATAATGGTATGTGAATATTATAAGGTGTACAGAAAACAAACGAGTGAGTGAGTTAGGTCTTCAAGAATGAGTGAGTGAGGTCTTCAAGAATGAGTGTGTGAGTTTAGTTTTACGCCTATTTTAGCAATATCACGACGGGAGGTCTTCAAGAACCGATGCTTGTCAGAAGAAGTTACTAACGGGATCGGGTGGTCAAGCACGCTGACTTGGCTGACACATCCCAATTACGAAGATCGATGTCAATCACTGGATTGTCTGGTCCAGACTCGATTATTTACAGACCGCCCTCATTTACCTGGAACATTATGCAGTGACTGGGTGTTAAACAACAAAAACAAACAAACCGGACTAAAGATGATTTTATAGTGCTAACCCTCTGAGACATGCTGCAATGTTTTGCGACTTAATGATGAGCACCAGGCAAGGCAACAACAAATACCAACTTTTAACGTCTTTGGATAATGACGCTCTTCAGCTGCCACTCCAAGTAACCAAGCAGGCGTTCTGTCCTTGAGTGAATGAGTATGGTTTTATGCCGCTTTTAGCAATATTCCAGCAATATCACGGCGGGGGGCACCAGGAATGGGTTCACACACTATACCCATATGGGGAATCGAACCCGGATCTTCGGCGTGACGATCGAACACTTTAACCACTAGGCTTACCCACCGCCCCGGTCTGTCCTTGAACGTCACAGGAACCTATCCCTAACCAGATATATTCATCAAGTTTTACGTGTCTGTTGGCAATATTCTAGCCATTTTATCAGCTCAGGGGATGACACGACTGGGCTTCAATATTGTAGGCATATCAGGATTCAAACTAGCCAAGTCTAAAGACAGGACCTGCCACGCGGCGAACCAACGCTAAACGCTTTTATACATGTATTTATGTTTATTTACATTTTTATTTTTTTCATTTTTAAATCCCACATTTGTTAAAATAACGTATGAGAATTCTGGGAAATGAATTGTACTCGGAGCCTATTTTTGTCGACAAGGAGACTCAGTGAGTTTAGTTCTACTCCGATTTTACCAATATTCCAGCAATATCACGGCGGGGGACACCAGGAATGGGCTTCAGACATTGTACCCATGTGGGTATCGAACCAGGTCCTCGACGTGGAAACCAAACGCTTTAACCACTAGGCTACCCCGCCGCCCAATGATACTCGGTGAACCAGACTTAGCTGAGAACGTGTCACATCGTATCCCGACTTGAACCAAATATCACTGTTTTTTCTGGTCCAATAACATAAAGCCGTCATGAAAATTAGCCGAGTTTGAGAAAGCCTACAGCTGTGAATAACAGACGTCACTAAGTCAAATCAGTGATATTGTTGGTAGATTATCCCTAATAACCTTGCAACACTAATATTAAGACCATGCGTTGGTCTACATACGGATTATCGCCATTAAGCAATGTGTACAAGCTGTAATGAATTTGATAATAAACCTGTACCGGGCAGTTCTGTCGTAACACCAGCCCTGAACGAGACTATAAAACATGAACCTGTCCAAAGATATTTGTCACGCCTAAACAATAGATAGCTTCACGGTATTAGCGACCTACGTGGCTGACACTGTTGTCAATAAATATAGTCAGCAAAATAAGTGAAGGACCACCCCAATATTCAATATTTAAGTTTTATATGGATCACAATATATGAACTATATATATATATATATACGAAGTGATGGTTTGCAAGTAGATATATACCTTTTACATGACAATATTGTGGCATTGATGATTTACACAATCGTTGACTCCACGCTTTTGGTTTTTGTTGCAATAAACATGGTTTACGAAGTGGAACGGTTGCTTTTTATAATACACATCTTTAAAGTGATGCAATTATTGGCTTTATAATTATACACAAGTTAACCGTAATTCAACTTTTAGTTTTTATGATTATACACAACTTTTAGTGATGCAGCAATTGGGTTTAAGATTATACACATCTTTTAGTGATGCAGCAATTGGGCTTTATGATTATACATAACTTTTAGTGATGCAGTAATTTGGTTCTATGATAATACACGACTTTTAGTGATGCAGCAATTGGGTTTAAGATTATACACAACTTTTAGTGATGCAGCAATTGGGTTTACGATTATACACAACTTTTAGTGATGCAGCAATTGGGCTTTATGATTATACATAACTTTTAGTGATGCAGTAATGTGGTTCTATGATTATACACGACTTTTACTGATGCAGCAATTCCATTTACGTACATAGTGGGAGCAAAAGTCAGATCATCATAGTGATCTGCTGGTCCCCTAATTAATTTGAAATCAAATCTCCCACAACGTCAAACACCTACCTTGAACTAATGTAATGTCACTGTCAGGATATCTCAGGTAGGTAAAATCTTCATTTAAGCTTCAATATACATAGATTGAGTGTGGTCGATTTACCTGAGCTATCAATTCTCAAAGTAGCGAACTGGACAGGACTTTTTAGACTCCCTTCACGATACAGTAAGCAACCACTGATACAATCACTAATGTCTATTTAGATAAGGGCTTTAAACAGTCATTGTTCATGTTGTGATGTCCTTACTGTAAATGCAAAATGGTATCTGTTCCTGATGTGAAATTGTTCCTTCGTGCTATTTCTAGGAGCATTTATTCCCATGAAACAGTGAATCACCACATAATTATACTCTTAACCATTGTAACAACCATTGATGCTGTCACTAATGTATATTTAAAGTAAGGTTTCAAATACTCAATGTTCAGTTTGTGGTGTTCTTACTGTAAATGTAAAACAGTATCTGTTCGTGTTGTGAAATTGTTCCTTCGTGCTATTTCTAAGAGAATTTATTCCCAAGGAGCAGTGAAACACCACATAATTATACTCTAAGCCATTGTAACAACCATTGATGCTATCACTAATGTATATTTAAAGTAAGGTTTCAAATACTCAATGTTCAGTTGGTGATGTTCTTACTGTAAATGTCAAACTGTATCCGTTCCTGGTTGACAAACTGTTGCTTTGTACTATTTCTGGGAGGATCTATACATTCCCATGGAACAGTATTTACGAGGATACATTTACAGTGGTAATATTGTTCCGGGGGCTTTAATTCCCTGCTGAACTGATCCTCGCTGTCACATACACGTATTGTTTAATTGATGGACAACAGACCTAAAGGACATATATATGTGGAAATGAACAGCAACACCTACCTTACAAGAGACCTCTTTCCTCGCCATGTCTTAACGCACATCCAGAAAGTCACTGGCCCCAGTTAGAATTCATTAAAGGGTCTCGACTCTAAAACATACAGGTCGATGTTGAACGGGCGCAGTCAATAGAAATTGATTACACACGTGACCTGTGGCTCCTTATTTCGGTGGGCTTTGTATCGCCGTCAGATCATATTCGCTGGTGAGCCATGCGTCAAATGGAGGAAACTTAACCCACGTAATGGCATTAGACCACGTTATGCAAGGGCTCGCTTCAACTATAGGGGATTTAAGGGCCAGTAATCTGGACCGTGTCTTGTAGTGAACCCAGGCAGTACCGGATATCACCCAGACCGGTTGAAGAATTTGTAGTTGTAGTAGTGGTTGTTGTGGACGGGGTAGTTGTAGAAGTACTAGTAGGATTAGTAGTAGTAGTAGTAGTAGTAGTAGTAGTATCAGCAGCAGCAGCAGTTGCAGTAGTTGTAGTAGTGATAGTAGTAGTAGCAGCAGTTGTAGTAGTAGTAGTATCAGCAGCAGTAGTAGTAGTAGCAGTGATGGTGGTGAAAGTAGTACATGGGTCGGTCGGCCGGGAAAAAATAAGAAAAAACTTACTAAAGACAAAATTATCTGAATAATGTTCTTAATTCTCATTTATTGAAGTTCGCATTACAATTTCTCGCGTTCTTTGGACTTGTGGCAGCATTACTGTTTATAAGATAAACATTTCATATGACGAAGCGGTACGTTTTAGGTTCGAGTCGGCGGTGTTGGAATAAAATAAAAAAGGTTTTTGATGGGGGCTCGGCATTAAAATTAGAAGGGTCGTTCGGGCTATGAGAAACATAAAAAATAAAGATTCTGCCCTAATAGCTGTCAGTGTATTAGACATAGTTGTGGCTCTAGAAGAAGTAGTAGTAGTAGCTGTAGCAGTAGAAGTGGTAGTGATAGTACTGGTAGTAGTAGCAGTGGTAACTGTAGCAATATTGAGTGAGTGAGCGAGTGAGTTAAAATTTAACGTCAAATCGGCAATATTGCAGCCATATCGTGACGAAGTAGCAATAGTAGATATATAGCAGCACTCGTAGTAGTAGTAGTAGTAGTAGTAGCAGTAGTAGTAGTAGCAGTAGTAATGATAGCAGCAGCACTCGTAGTAGAAGTAGTAGCAGTAGTAATAATAGCAGCAGTAGTAGTAGTCGTAGTAGCAGTAGTCGTAGTAGTAGGAGCAGTAGTAGTAACAGTAGCAGCAGCAGCAGTAGGGAGGTAGTAGTAGTAGTAGTAGTAATCGTAGCAGTAGTGGCAGTGGTACCAGTAGCATCTGTAGCAGCAGTAACAATGAGTAAGTGTGGTAGTAGTAGTAGTATTTGTAGTAGTAGTAGTAGTAGTAGTAGTAGTAGTATCAGGAGTAGTAGTAGTAGCACCACGACCACCACCATCACTACTACCTTCTCCACCACTACCTTCACTACCATTCCTCCACTAATCACCACCATGCACAACATTACAACTACCACTGGCACGGCTATTACTATTCCTGATCCGAAATAAATTCGCAGAAATACTTACAGAAAACACGCCTCTCTGAAATTAAATATAGAATGTCGAATAGCTTTTGGTTTGGCAGTTTTAAATGGTACTTTTTCCTTTGTGTTCATTTGTGTTCAAGAAACTTACGCAATTTATTTTCACATTTGCCATTAGCTAAAATGGGTATGTTTTTGTTTCACATTTAAATGGTAACTTAACTCGATAGAACCACACACGGCGGTTACAACAACATATCTTCGTGTGGGGCGGAGATCTCTACCGTTATCGAACCTGCTGAAAGACGTATCCTTTGAAGCTGGAAACAAACAAAACCCGATAAAATATCTATTCACAAACGTCGACCATTTTAACACGGAACGCAACGCCATGTTGTTGGCTTCAGCACAATAGCTACAATCGAGCTGCCCTGAAATAAAGATATCATATATCGATAAAAGATTTAAACTATGGGTGCGCTTGTAGGAATACGTGCAGGAATGCAACGATTGGAATTGTGTTGTATTGATGAATTCTTGTTTGTGCCAAACTAACAAATACTGTTATATGTTCATAGAGTGGGTGGGAAATGGTGGGTTGGGGTTGACTTGGCTATGCATAAGTGAATGAGTGGGTTTGGGTTGGTTGTAGTTTAACGCCACAATCAGCAATATTTAACTATATGGCGGCGGTCTTTAAATAATCGAGTCTGGACCAGACAATCCAGTGATCAACAGTATGAGCATCGGGCTGAGCAACTGGGATACAATGACATGTGTCAATCAAGTCAGCGAGCCTGACCACCCGATCCCGCCATATCGATACGTATCGCGATACCTGATGCACAGGCGATACGTATCCCGATAAAGGAAGCTATGTCGATACCTTCCCGATATACGACAAGTCGATATATTTCGCGATACTTAGAGCATGGTCGAAACACATGTAATCAATTTGTACCGTTTTTGCGTCTTATTTTAAATTTCAGTTAAAATCAACAATTTTTACTCGATATATTCTCATAAGTACAACCGTACGTGTCACGGAGAAAAGTATAATTAAGTAAATTATGTCTAATGTTTCATACTAGTATTGAGCAAACAAACTTAACAAGGTTTCCTTGATTGGCAGTAATGTAACGCAAGCTCGATCGCTAGTCATTACCAGAACGGGTTATTGGAAATCTATACAGAATTCTAACCTGAATCGATACATCAATAAATCATAAGAAATCTAAGATTAACGCGGTGACTGGTCAGAAATGAGAGTTGGATTTGCTGCACTTTTTAAATGTAATTTTATTTTAAAACTTTTTTTTTTAAAATCGCTAAATAAACAACTGCTGGTATGTTTAATTTCTTGGTCAGTTGTCTCTGAAAATAAATATATACTCACACGCAAAAGTAACGCAAGTCAAGTATAATGTATATATGTATGTAATTTGCAACATTAAATACAAGGAACACAAACAGAGTCAAATAGACAAAACATTGAGTGAAGACATTTCATTGGCTACCAAGACTGATGACATCATTAAGTTTTCGAAAGGTAAAGGGTTTGACAAGAACGGATCTCGCTGGTGCTGACGGGTGATGTCCCGATCTTGTCGACTGCTCCGAGGATGTCATCTGTGGTCTGTGTTGTATCGATGCTGGAGACGGTAAATCGTGGTTATGTTTACGTCGAAATGACGGGCAACATCTTGGACAGACTCTGTAGCTTCCAAACGTCCGATAGCCTGGTTTCTTGCAATCTGAGTTAAGTGTGGCATTGGTGAACAAGGAGTGATAGACCCAATTTTTGTGCACAGTCTTATACTCACTAATGGTAGTGACAATTCGTTTATGTTCTATTTCACGAGAAATGTGTGCATGATACCCACATGTTCATTGGTATGGTGCRTTTTGGTGATTCCTTCTATTGATGTGTTTTTACTCAGGCTTTCCAAAACGCAACAAAAAATATTGACAACTCCATCAGGCTTCACTATATGCTAAAACTCATATCAATTCGGGGTTCCGAGTTTGTTTCCTATTTGGATAAAAAAACTTGCGTTTCTTAAGCATGTGAGTATATTTGTTTTTCATGACAAATTTACATTTCAACATAATGTGATTGCAAATTTTTGTCCTACCCCCGTCTTCACTGAACCCATTTATTTATACACAAAGTACCCAAACAAAAATAACTTGTTACAAGATAACTGAAACTTTCATAGTTGACGTTTTTAGGATCTCCGTGATGATTTTTATCCTATATGCTTTTCCAGAGGAAACTACTTTGGTTGGTTGTGTATATCTGCTGATGCGGCTTAAGGTAACATTTACTCACTCACTCACTTATTACAAGCTGTAGCAGGAATGATGGTGACATATAATCAAATTTAACAACATTCTTGTCTATTTCCATCACGAGAAAAAATAACTCGTCATATTGTACTTTGCTTCAGTTTAGGCGTCTGACAGCTTAAGGGAGGTAACTCTTTACATACGTCTGGGCTACCCTGTGGGCGCAAATAGGCCTCTTATTGGCCCACGTCGCCCTAAAACTATAAAACCAACCAACCTGGGCTACCCTTGCTCAAGCTACATGTGTAATATAGAAAATTGTAAAAATAAATTTTAACAAAGATCGTTTTGAAAATCTTGACTAGATGAAACGACATTATATTTGAATGACTGTAGACAACTCACCTTTTTTTCAAATATTTTATTCACTGTTTATTTTTCAGTTTTAAGAAATGTCACCATTTTACTTTTAACATTTCTGTTGTTTCCTAATTATCAGAGGTTCATTGAGAGACTACTGAACTAAGGGATGTAACTCCGTCGTGATAACTTTCAAGCTCCTACAAAATTTGGCAGTGTACACTGCAGCATGGAGCTTTGAACGTAAGTTGGTTTCTAAGCTGGGCCCCGTTTCGCATATCGCAATATACTGACTTCATCAGGTGAACTGATGAAGGGACCTGGAATGGTCTCGAAACGTCGTGAGAGAAATTAAAAAAGAAGTTTAATCCATAAAAAAATATCTTGGACATTTTGTATCGTTTTCAAAAATCGGTCATGCAGGCGCTTGAAAGACCTTTGAAAATATATTTTGGAAATTGTTCTTATTTTTTGGAAACTTCTTTTTCAAAATTCTTACTTTCTGTTATTGTACATCTTTGATATCAGTATTCACGAGAAATAATAGTAAACGTAAATATTCGTTTTATTTGCGTGAAAGGATCGTCGCTTTTCAAATACATACCCTAATTCCCTATGCGACAAAGTGTCAGCAGATCTAAATGTATTCTACATCTGAACATAATGTTATAGTCGGAGGACCGTAGATCCAATGCAACTTTCACCTTTGAGATCCTATGAAACTGCGTCCCAAAATACTTCCGCATCCAGTGGTATTATTTTCAGTAATTTCATTACATTCGGAGATATGGCTAGTACTCTATTAATAATGATGCAAAATTAGTCAAAATACATCTACACTAACAGGAGAATGTGGGAATCTAAGAACTAAATTATACATCAGATAGGGCCATCCAAATCGCTATTACGTGCTTTCTCATGTAGTGCTTTGTCATCTTTTCTTATGAATTGTGCAACTACCAGAACATATCCGCTCACATTGTGGAACTTTGTATTAGTTTAGTGTGGTTCATGGTGAACAAACATAACGAAAATATAGCGTCCGTATCCACAACAAATTCTCTCCAAGCATTCTGAGTTACATTGACCTAGTGTTAAGCATGTCGGAGTTATGCCCCTTGTCTTTATACGTGTATTGCCTCTCTGTCGTTGTTTGACGTCATAGAGCAAAATCCTTTTTCGACATTTACTGCGAGTCATTTTTAAGTTTGAGCGTATAATGTTATGCATAAGCACACAAACCCATTTCATATATACTTAGGTCGTTCAGATATCAGGCTGTATTTTTCTTTAACAGTGTCTATTTCTCAAATCGCCGAGGTAGGTGCACATATATTTATACCAACGGATAGGAAATTTAATATTCTACATTTCTATGTAATTTTATAGCCATACGCAGATCTAGGACCACGTAAGCGCAATTCTCGCACAACGTTCACTTTTCAAGTCTTACGATTCCCAGATCTTTCATAGCGACGGAATCCAGTTTGACCAATCCGGATGTGACGTCAAATAAACGAGCAGAGCGTTTTAAATGGCAGCCTATACCGGCTCYTTGCTTTGGCGAACGTAAGCGCGCGCAAAGGGAGCCGGGAACCAGTTGGTAACCAAAACGAGACGGGGCCCAGCTTACTTTGAATGTTCCCCCAATACATGATCGCATTCATTGTATAAACACAAAACATACACAGCATAACACACGCATTAAATACTTTAAAATGTTAAAAATTTAAAGATGCTTGTGACATTAATACATTACACTCAATTGGAACTAAACGAAATCTAAAATAAATTACAAAAACACTAATTTTGAAACTAGTTTTTATGGTAATATTATAATCTAATAAACTTGGTTCCTTCTACAGATAAGGTTTGAGCGGTACGCACTCATATAGCGAAACCGGTTTAAAGTACTTCAGGCGCTCTTGTTTGATTTTGTCTGCTTAAAAAGTTTACATTCTTGGATTAGATGTTCAGACGTTAACCATTTCTTATACATGGTGTAATATGGAGAAGATCAGATGCAGTTCAGATGCAAATTAACCACTGACGTTTGTGAATAGTTTCAACTTTCAAATCTCGTGATACAGTGAAAGAAGGGCGGGCGTCAAGATGTCGTTTGACGTAATGTAGGTAACTTTCGTATCTAAAGTTCTAAGTTATTGGCAAACATTAATCAGCAATGAAATAGAATATATATTTATTGAGAAACGTCTTTTCTACATTACAATGTATATCTAGGCCTGTATAAAGGTTAGCCGAGAGCCACGATGGCGCTCCTATGTGAGGTTAGTTTGATTTTATTCACATGATACCCAAAGGTAGGTCTTTATTCACGATGTGCTTCCAAATTATGTTCTGGACATGCATGAATATTGTCACCACTCACCAGTGATGTGAAATATGTCAGATTCTTTAAATAAGTCACTTCAACAATATTTGTACAAAATCGATTGATATTTAGTTAATGACTCAGAGGCCCAGATAAGCTGCGTATTTGGGTAAAATACGCACAGAAAATTTCCAATTACGCATTGAGAAATAATTGTTGCGTACCAATTACGCATTTAAAATGTTAGAT
>VKKT01002548.1:65266-76016 GCA_008038995.1 Haliotis laevigata | reverse complement strand
ATTTCATGACAATGGGCGATTTTTCAATTAACCTTGACATTTTGGTATCTTGGTCCAGATGCTAATGCATGCAACTTTGCACTATGTTCACAATCAGTACTCACAGATCGCCATCATGGCTTTCACCATCCCAGATTCCAACATGAGTGAGTGGTTCCAAGCCTTGACTGAGGTAGGACATGTAGATACCGTTAGACGTCGATATCGTGCTGAGATCAGCTTCATTGGTAGCTTTCACTGTCACAAATATCTGAAATGTGAACTTCATCATTAGAGCATTAGTTCAGATGAAGTTAATCGTAAAAATGCTAATAATATCTAAAATGGTATGACACCTTATTTGTGTTGTGTCAAACAAACTGTCGACAACTGAGTCATAGACGGAAGTGTTCCTTTTGTTCAATAGTAGGGGTGAATATTGAGGGGAAACAACTATGGCGATAGTACAGCCTATTGCATCATTCTATTGTGACATTCTGTTGCAATACTATTGCAATAGTCTTTTTCTCTCCTTGAATTGTCTTATTTGAATTCATTCGCAAATAAATGTATAGTTTATTTCCAAATAAAACCAAGTTGAAGTAGTTTCAGTCTCTTTTGATAACTGACAAGAGACTTGAAACCCAGATCAATTTGACAGTCACGTTTGTTTATGAGGTAACACGGGCGGATAACTCTAAATCAAAGTGAACGAATCTGGTACTTCCTGTATTTTGCGCTGCGAATGTATCAACGGAAAGTAATTACAAACCATCGATAGTCACACATACTATCAATGCATCGATAGTTTTTCGTTTCTACCATCTGTTAATTGCTATCGGAGACTCAAAAACTGCAATCCATCGATAGTTTGACGTGCATCGCTACAGCCCTATTCAATAGTACACACATACTGTAGTTTGAATTTTCGGCAATTTGATAGTCACTCATACACGCGGCTTAGAGACAGTTAGGAGCTTTGTAATGTATTAGAAAAGTAATGAGAAATGCGACACTCAAACACTTGTCTACATTGTAATGTACAGAAGCAATAGTTTATGCCAACAATCGTACATCAATCAAGGAATATTAATCCTAATCCAAGAGATATCCCACCTGTTTCACTCCCTTCAGGTTCAGACCTGTGACCGAAAGGTATCTCTTTGTGACGTCATCAGTCTCAAAGAACCCCCTCAGTTGTCCCCCTCCAGGTGAAGTGCCAACAGCTATCTCGTACCTGAAGAAGCCAAAAACAATTGAAATCAGAAGAAACAACAAAGGCATTTACACATAAACATTTAGACGTCCGAGAAGATATTGCTATTGTACATATCAGCAGTCAAAGCCCCATGCTTATATTTCAGTACACTGAATATCTAAAATACTGTGAAAATCCATATCACGCATTTCTTTACTTACTTGACAATCTCTGTTTCTTCATCTGTGAAGGTCTGCCAGGCCACGTTGACAGTAGACAGAGACTCCTGACACACAGCGTCTATAGCCAGGCAGTCTGTGGATACCGTTGTATAGGATGTACACTTGTAACACATGATATGGGTAGAATGCATACATTTCGGCTACAGAACAGAGTATTAACAAATCCTTTAAGTACTGGATGAAAATTAACCAGCTGACATCTGTTTAATATGAAGGTTATTGTTTTATAAACCAGGGGATTAAAGTTGCAAAATAGTCGGTTAATGACGTCAGCTCTCATAGGAAATCGATTGTCATGACTCTATCAGCTAAGTCTGTGTTCATGATCGTTCTTTTTCGTTTTCGTTTTAGCATTTTTCTTCCATTGTATATTTAGTGTTTAAGTACAGCGGAACACGGAAACTAGCCTCTGCAGTTCTCAGTATGAGTAAAATATACCACACCCCCCACCCCCCACCCCCCTACATGCTTGACTGTCATGCTACAATGTAGATAACGTGGAAGACACAGCAAATGCACAATGGTGGTATTAACCTTCCTCTGTGTCACACTTGTTGGTGTTCAGTTTCTCGGTGATGATATCGTCGGTGACGTTGATGATGTAGACAGACTTCAACTCCACCACAGTGCCCTGCGCAGGCGGGGTGTTGTCCACGTTGATGGCGTTGGAGATGCTTGATGACGTCATTCCTAACTGGTTGATGGCTTTGATCTTGGCATAGTATCTCTGATTGTGGGTCACCTTATCAACTAAGCCTAAGTATAAAAAACATCACTAATAAATTTCCTGTGCTTTCCATGAGAATACCTTACACGTCATTTGAGACCATCGTTTAACATGGAACCAAATATGAACAGCAAAAGGTACCCATTTTTCAAGATGAAGGTTTGAATAATTTTATACCATATTTTACACATAACTAAAGGTGTACGTTTTATACCTAAAACCACGTATCTTGCAGCATGTCCTGGCAGTTTGACAGGTGCGATGATGTCCTCCAGCCCCTCGTGGGAGCCAAGAGCAAACTCAAACTCTACAACCTGACTCTCGGCGTCGTAGAACCCTGTCCATGTGCACTCCACTACAGTCCTCGGCTGTCAACATGTACACACTCATTATGAAATCACTTCGTACAGTGTTAGATGGACAGGATATGGAACCACTAAACAGTAACAGTGGAATATTAACTCATCATTAAGACTGTTTGAATAATAATTAATACAATATACACATTAAATGTGTCAGACTGAGTCCATCTTATGGAAATACAGAAACCTCCCTATTGTCGAATATTGAAACCACGTAAATGTGCTTTGTTCTTAGGGTAATGGCGACTGATGTGAGTACGCGGATCTTTACAGCTGCACTTGGAACTGTTCTAATTATAAAATGGCAGCCTGTAAATAGTCAAGTCTGAACAAAGCAAGCCGCGACCCTCCAGATGATCGATAATCAAACATTCAGAGAGGATATTGAGTTTGAATGGTTTAACCAGTTAAAAAGTCGACTTTCAGGACAAGCATGAGGTATTGGATCTTATTCGGATCTCTCACAATGGATTGGTCATTCGTGACCAACTCGTGTTATTCCAGGACAAGCCGAATAGCGACTCGTGCCCCTTTGGAAGGATTTCATATTGGCGTAGGAACATCAGAACTACGTCAAACAAGAACAACTCAATTCCAACAGTAACATACATTACATACACACTCTAAAATTGCTGCTTTAAAACAAATTAAAAGATTTTAAGCAGTTAAAAAAATAAATAATAATAATGAAGATTTGAGTTCTATCATGAATTATTGTACACCGTGCTACCAGCTGTCTGAACGTGCATGTAACCTTGCTACGATAAACCAAGCGAAATTTATGATGAATAAGTTGACAAAATATCAAGGACCCAAGAAACGTCAGACTAAAATATGCCCAGTGAAGCGAAATGTAAGAACAGTGATTAAGTTTATAGTTAGCTACGTTTTTTCATAAGAATAGATATTTTTCATGATTTTCTAAACAATGACGTCATGCCATAAACGATTCTTCTTGGAGGTTACGGAAAGGGGCGAGTGGTGACGAATGTGGATTTGCTTGTCCCTCATACCTGAATAAAACTTTGACATGTCAGTATTCCTTTTGTTGGAGATGAGATGTCAACCACAAGATATGGGGAGATAATACTTGCGGACAATCCAAGTATATTTTCAGCTGTCAGAGTCAGAATATTGGGTTTTCCTGAAATATATATTTCGTAACATACAGAAATCACATCCGCTCTGCGCTGAGTACATAAACACTAAAACACAACATTTGACATGAGCGAAGGATTGACGTTTTTCTTTGTCGTCGGTTTTTTCAAACAAGGAGACATTTGAATTTTCAGTTGATGTGGGGATTCTTACATAAGTTGCAGTTTCTTTAACATTAATTTTTACTGCGTTAAACGTAGAAGAAACATCATACGAAGCAGCATATTGTACCTATTCGTAAAATGATTAATAGTCTTTACCCCTCTTTGAATTGTTTACATGATACTAATAATCGCACGATGCTAAATTAATTTCATTGTCCATTTCTGAACCCTGTCAGTTCTCACCATCAGTTGTAGGTTGGATGCCAGTGGGTAGCGCCCTTTCGCCGGTCAGCAGGATGTCCACCTCAGTCCTGGGCTGGACATCCTCCCCGTGAGGGTAAGTCCCTACAGAGTAGTACATCTTCTTGACTGGACTCTCACTGTCTGCAACCCTCCAGGAAGAGGAGATGGAGTCCACCTCAGTCTGGTACAGTGTCGTGGTGGAGGTCAGTCTGCTCTGGTTGCTCTCAGAGCCATAGCTGTTAGGGAAAAAGAATAAAGTTTATAGCGGCGGAAGACCCACTTTTCGATTGTGGTTGATGTCAGCGCCACAGCCTTGCGCGGATCGTGAACAATGATTAGTTGTCGGGTTTGATATAGCTCTAAAAGTTCTCATAACCATCACTTCGAATCAAGGGGGTGATACATTGAGAACCCATAGTTCCCAAAAAGTAAATATAGCACAGTTATAAAACAATGCTTTGTTAACGGACTTGATTTTTGGGGTGCCTGTGTTTACTATTGACAATAGAAAATACCTACTGAATAATGATTTGTATACATTGATGTTTACCTTTTCATGTGGATGTCAGGAGGAGTGATATCAACAGTAAATCCATCTGACGTGGATTCCAGGATGTTACCACCGTTGGTGATGCCGCGAACTGTGGTGTAGTATGTCGTGCCGGGTGACAGCGGGAGGACAGTCTGACCAAAACCCATGCTGGCGATACCTTGACAATATGTCGTAGTACGGTTATTCGTCAGTTCTTTGTCATTGGTATATTCTAAAGCATACGTTTATGTATTTTAGCTGTTGCATGTCTACGATAAAAGGCTTTCAGACTCGTCAAGCAATGTCAGTAAGAAGGAATGTTTGTTTACAATGCTTGAAAAATATTTTGCAAATAAGAACTCGTCTGCTGAATGTTCACTCTACCATTTCCTGAAACATTGGCTTCTGCTTCTTCGTGTATGAGGCCTGCCATGATGAACGGTTGCACTTCCTCGCCACCAGGTGTCGTCCCAATCGCCCAGTCATAGTACGTCACACCGTGCTCGTGGCTCTCAAACCCGGCAAACTGTACCGTCACAACTCCCGTGTCTTTCTGGTGGTCCATGTCGCTACCGATGCCCATGAAGTCAGTTCTCTCGGTGGAGTCGGCGCCGTCGATGACAATGCCTTTTGTATAGAGATTCATTCGGTGTTCATATAAGAGATAATGCAAATAAATCATATAGATTAAGGTTATTCTTTTACTGACCCACAGTGATGCCGATGACGTTCACGATAATGACGACGATGATGCTGATGACAAACATACACAAATGACGATACATACCCGCTTTGTCCTGGTCAACGACCCGGATGGGGTTTGACGTGATGACGTCACTGGTGAAATCAGCTCCATTGCTTGCCTTTACAGACACATAGTATACAGGAGTCATTGTGTCAGGGTCGGTCACGGTCAAGGTCAATTCGTCCATGTATTTGTCTCTGTCAGAACCAAAGTCCTTCCAGTTTAGGATATCAGTTCCACCTGAAAAACAATTCAAAGGATGCAACCACATATGTAATTGCTCTAAATGGTGTAAGATGAGGCGATGTATAATGGAATGTTCTAAAATATATATCTAGTACACCGACGTGCAAGCATGTGTGTGTGTGTGCTAGTACCAGTCAAGTAGTCCCACAGAGATAACGTAACATGCATAATTGTGTTTCATATAAATACTCTTCTCAGACAAAGTGTACTGACTCCAGTCACCCGTGTACCCTTAGGTCCGCGCTGGGCTGAGCAACAAGTACCAACTAAATCTGTTTTGGTATGACACGACTAGGGATTCAAATCACAGACCTTCTACTCCCCTAGTACATTCTACTTAACTATACAGCAGAAGGCAGTTTTAAGAATATCTCTGGTTCAGTTAAGAACATACTTGGTTTCGATATCTTTAATATCGGGTTTGGTAGAAGGGAAATTTATATCCGGAGAATACAAACCTTTAGTGGTTCCAACTGCGACCATGTACGACTTGATTCCACTCTCACTGTCCGTGGCAAACCACATGGCCTTGATACCGCTTGGATCAGACTGGATAACGTGACCGTCAATCAACTCTTCTTCACTGCCAGAGAGAATGCCAACGTAGACCCATTCTATCTGTAACGAACAAGAATAGATGGTGAAACTCTTTTAAAATGTTCAGTGATCCAGGTAGGAAACAAACATATTTTCGTAACAGCCGTCTGATACCTTTGAATACCTAACACAAACCTTTGGGACGGAGATTAGTAAAAATGCCCAGTATCTCAATGCTTGTTGTAAGAGCCAAGAGAAGGAGGCCATTATGCCCAGAGGCAGTGTACATTTCAATAAGTATGAACTGGTGTTGTCCACTCACCCATTCATGCATTCAAAAGTTTGGACTGTGGCCATTTAAACAGTCTGTGCATAAGACTCGATTTCCCTCATATGTAAATTAAGTGAACACCATTCAAATTGGGTAACACACGATAATTGGTACGTTCTATTATTTTAAGAATAGAGACCTCATATGTAACTACCTGAGGTGGAGTATTATCAACAAGGACGCCGTTTGTGTCGTAGGTGGCTACGGCCCCGGCTCTGTTAACGGCCCCGACTCTCACACTGTACTGTGCGCCCGGCCGGAGACTCAAACCTGACTGACTGAGGCTGGTGATGCTGGGGTCGCTGGAGGTCTCCCAACCTTCTGAAACTATTCCCGTTACGTACTATATAGTTAAAAAAACTTCTAAACAGGTTTCATCGTGTACAAATCAATATTTCCTGTGAACAGACACATCTTTTCAAATTATTAAAGTCATGTCGATTTCAGTCCAGTCGTCATGCATCTTGAAGCACAAGGATTTGTTTTCTTTAGCAGCCCAAAGATTCGCAGATCCTCTGTTCCAATGACAGATAGTACTATATTCGTTGCTGTGGTCAAAATGGATTTGTCTCCAGTCTGAAGCTCACATACTATGACATCATACTCAAGTATTGTTCCAGCGAAATAATGTACGTGCATGAAGGTCTGGAACATTATCGTGATGCTTATATTGATGTAAATATTCAAGGCACGTGATACCCGCTGTAAGGCTGTTACGTGTAATCCAGAAACAGAGATCGCGTGTAGTTCATTAACGTGTTACGAACCTGGGTATATCTGGTGTTTTGACCCATGGTAAAGCTCATACACCTGGTATTTGTAATGATGAATCCCGGATTCATCGTCCTTAAACTCAAAGTTGGCTTCAACAGTAGTGGTGGATGTCTGCAAGTAGATAGTGAAGTATAACTAGGAAAAAAGTATGAGTGTGCTCAGCTTACAGTAATAGTTAAGCCCTTCAAAAATCCGCTTTGCTTTGTGCCACAAATCTAAAGGAGATGCATTGATTTAATAGAAGGACAAAGCTTGGGGTGCATTCCTGTTCATGTTTCAAGCTAAAAGAGAATACATGTATTGCCGAAACGAATTAAC
Source organism: Haliotis laevigata (assembly GCA_008038995.1). Taxonomy (NCBI): domain Eukaryota; kingdom Metazoa; phylum Mollusca; class Gastropoda; order Lepetellida; family Haliotidae; genus Haliotis; species Haliotis laevigata. The sequence goes on along the minus strand of VKKT01002548.1, from coordinate 68,520 downwards.
GCCACCAGGTGTTCTAAAAATGAATTTGCAATGACAGTGAAAACACCGAAAGACACCCCGTGGTTTAGACACAGTCTCTGGTTTAGTCTCACATGTTTTATTTAATGAAACTACCAATGCACTGAAATATTTCTACAGTTTCTATTTGTCAACTGTAAAACCTATTTCCAAACAATTATTGTTTTCAGCTATATTTTTACTCCATGCAACGTCTCAGTGAAGTAACATATTCTTTTCAAATAGTTGTCTTGACAAGAGCATATTTCTTTTCAATTTGCTTTCTTTACATGTTTTACGTTATGGTGTTTATCGTATCTTGGCGAAAATATTCCAGTTCCATTCCAGAACAAACATGATGGATAATTCTCTTTGACACCATACACACAGAATTTGAAGGTATGGATGGTTGATAAACACAACATGTTTGGGAGGATGTTCTTGATCCTTCTTCAGATGAAAGGACCGTCTCCGTGGTGTAGTGGTTAGAGCGTCCGCCCGGAGAGCGGAAGGTCGCGGGTTCGATCCCCGACCGCGTCAAACCAAAAGATTATTAGTGTAAAACATTTTCAAAAGACCTACAAGGCCTATCTAAATAGACAGAAACTTGTTGAATGTATGGATGACCAACGCTTTGTCATCACAGGTGGTATCACGCCAATGCCTCACCTGGAAGTCCGTGTCTTTGTTCTGTTCACGTCCATCACCTAGGAACACCATCCTGGGCGGAATGAGATCCACCTCAAACCCATCTGTTGTCTGTTCTACAGTACCCAGGGCGTTGTTGATGGTCTTCAGTTTCGTCTTGACAATGTCCTGATGGTTCAGGTGGAAGCTGTGCCACTCGATCTGGCGAATGTCTTTGGACAGAGTCTTCCAGTCTCTTAATACCTCAAATTCTGATGACAGCCCTCTGGAATACGCATGAGGTATTTCGAAATGAACAGTTGTAAAATTCCCGTTGTATTCATAATTATATTTCCAAAGACACTGTTTCCCAAAATTGATCTTTCTTTTCCACACTTACGCATGCGCTGTTTATATGAATGCATACCCCTTCACTTTTTTCAATTCTATCCCAATTTAGAATAATGCAATTTAGTGTTAATCTTGGATATATGTATACGTGGCGTTTCAAAAGACAAACCTTGACTCAGTGAATCGTCTGTTCCAACTGCTTCCTCAGTTAGATTATCCCTGCAACTTACTTTGCTCTTAGTATCTGTACAGCATACTCTCTTATGTCGGACTCGGGGTCACTATGGTTCCTCCACTGGGTTCCAACTGTGGCAACGTGGGTACTGAACTCAACGTCGACAAARCTGTCCCGTATACCGTCAACAACGTCACCAGGCACAGGGGCAGTCAGATCCACGATCACTGGAAAAGGGTCAGTATTCCAGTGATGTCATAAGGTGTTAAGTGAAAGGACATGTGTATAGACACGGGGGTAGGGAGTGGTGGTGGCAGCCCTGGTACCCATGTTTTAGATATGTATCACTGTGATGAAGTTTATGGTGCTAATAATATAGAGATCATTAATGTGGGCCAACCTATGATTTGAACCCCTGTTAGGCAATCCAAATGTGGACCAAATTCGTGTCATGCAAGAAACCTTACTCAGTGAGTCACCCTTGTCAGTGAGACAACACTTAGTGACCAAGCAAACCATTCTGGATTTAAAGTTTACGACAACATCTGGATGTTTGGGGCGAATTCTACCCGGGATGAACACTAACATGAACATGAGAGAAGCTCCTGATCATTGTCGTCTATGACCAGTTATCCACCACAATATTCTTTCCTGCCTAGTGAACTATGAACGTAACACGTTGTCAAATAAAACCTGTCTATTTCCACGATGCAACCTTTACACTCTCCCTCTCTCCATGTAAGCATCCATATAATTACATTTGCCACACATCATTACCTCCATCTGACAATGCTGAGACGTTCAGCTGTTTGTGGCCAGCATTGAACGCTGTGATGAAACATCTGTAGGCCTTGCCGTGTTCGAGCCTGTGGTCAGAGCCCAGCTGGACACAGGTATCGTGTGTCTTGTGGTCAAGACTGACCAGCTCGGAGATCGTTGTGTCTGTGTCATCAAGAACCGACACCTCGTAGCGGGAAATACCCGATTCGGGGTCATAGAACCCAAACCAGTTTGCACAGATCTGGAATATACAGATTAGGTCTCTTTGTAGGCGGAAAACAAAACTCAAACTAGTTGGTGTCGTTATAGACGGGAAAAATGTTTGGGTAAAGGCATGGACATATGTGGAACGTTAACGGATATTGGGGGATGAATATTTAGGTAAATCGAAAAATTATGCTATCACCTATTTACTTAGAACGTTTGATAAGAAATACATATCTACCTTATCAGCATCCTTGGTAAAGTTGAGGTCATGTCTGAAGAAGGGTCCGTCATACACAATGCCTGGTTCAGGAGGAGATGTGTCAACTATGATCGGATAGTCGGACACGCCCACTGTCATCAAATCAACTGAAACACAAAACCAATATCCGATGCGTTAATGTGTAATGTGCCAAAGAATACATGTGTTTTTAAGCCGCGAGGTCTCAAGTTGATATTTACCGTCAGACACGTATCCTTGGAATACGAGGTGACAGAAGAGGAGGATGATATCAGTGTCGGAGACCTGGTGGACTCCACAGTTTTGAATCACGGGGCCGAAATTCTTAGATGGAATATATCAACCCATGTTTTGTTTTACCCCGGCGCGATCATTTACCGTTATACAAATAAACAATATACTAGTATATGCAAAATTTGGTTGGAGTTATACATCGAGATACTGACAGTTATGTAAAACAAACTATACGTCAATGAAACGAGCGTCCTCGGTGCCAGGGGAGACATCAATGTTCAAAAAAGCATTTGCTTCTCATAGACGAATGTTTCAATTTTCTTTCAATCATCACGATATATAGTCTCAGCCATGGTTGATGGCTCAAACTCAGACAGCAGCTCCATGTGGAATCTGAGCCTGGCAATTGAGGCGCCATAATTGTTACAATACTGATACTAATACAAATCATTGTTGACTCGGACTTGAGCACACATAGGAGATCCATCCGGGATCTGGAACTCCCAGGTGATGTCACCATAATTGTTACAATACTGATACTATTACAAATCATTGTTGATGACTAGGACTTGAACCCACATCAACGGTTCCAAATGAATTCCCGTGCTTCAAATACTCAATAACACCCGGAAATTGGCCAACACA
>VKKT01002548.1:45653-62673 GCA_008038995.1 Haliotis laevigata | reverse complement strand
TGATGTTGCTGGAATATTGCTAAAAGCGGCGTAAAACCAAACTCAGTCAGTCAGTCTTCCAGGCCAAGGCTGGTTGGTTTGTTTGTTGTTTAACGCCGCACTCAGCATTATTCCAGCTGTATGGCGGTGGTCTTTAAATAATCGAGTCTGCTCCAGACAACCCAGTGATCAACAGCATGATCATAGATCTATGCAACTAGGAACCAAAGACACGTGTCAACGAAGTGACCACCCGATCTCGTTAGTCGCCTCTTAGGACAAGCATGGATTGGTGAAGACCAATTCTAACCCGAATATTCACGGGTTTCCAGGCCAATGACACAATAACACAACAAATTCAGGCTAAAGTTAGAACCAACCTGGTTCGGGAGGCGTTAAATCAACCACGACCCCCTTGCTATGGAGAATGGAATCAAACTGGAGGTTGTTGATAAGATGAAGGTTGAAATAGTACATGATCCCGCGACGTAGAGACAGATCCTTGTAGATGAACTCGTGGGCAAGACCAACTCCAAGCCTCTCATAGTGAGCATACTGATCATACTACAAGGATAAAGAATGATTTGCGGTTAGTATACATCATAAATGTCTCAAAAGAGTTCTTGAAATAAAGTATTTCAAGGTACGAACGGTAGGCCTAATATTTCACTTAAGAAATGTTTTCACCTTTACGTGTTGAGACCAGTTACGCATTTGTGATGGTGTGATATCAAATCAGTATTTTAACTATAGACTATTTAACCAGACTCATGTTTCCCGTTTTAAGGTAGCAAATATTCAATTGGGACATAAACTAGATGGTGATGAATATTTTGAGAGTAACCCATGAGGTAAGAGTGATTACCGGAAATATGTCCCCCGTGAAAGTAATGTTCACTCTCCCGAGCTTTAGCGAGGAACTTGAACATTAATTTCACGAGGGACATATTTAACATAATCACTCGTACCTCGTGGGTTATTCTACTTGCTACCCAAAATGTAATTACACCTAGAAACCAGTATATGTATGAACTCAATGCAGCACCTTCTTATATAAGTGTCTACAACGTAATCAGCTGATATCGACTAATGCGTGAATGTATAGAACCACAATATAGTACTGTAGGAAACGGTATGAAAAATACCACAATTCAACAGTTTCCTAAGTCGTTTGATGGCAATTTTAATAACCACACCCCCTCTTAAAGATAAGGTTATTTACAACGCGTACAATCTCATATTCAATGTTTAGTGAATCGCAAACGTGTCGATCTACCCTACTCGTGTCAGAAGGTGGGTGACTGTTCTTGGATACAAGAAAGCAAAAACCCTGTCAGTTTTTTAACACTAACTTACAAAACAGTGGAAACCTGCAAGGGAACAATAAAAGGTAGGAATGGTGAACCTTTTTTTCAAGAAGACGGTATACTGTTCAGTTGAGAACGTTTGTCAACATTTTGCTGAAACGGATTGACCTAGTTTTGGCTCGCGTTAGTGTCCTTGTCAAGAACGATAAATCTAAATTTAGTCCAAATCGACAACAGTTTTTGTTCGCAGCTACCACGTTGTCAATGCCATGGTCAAAAACAGGAACAAACCTGTCAAAAGTTTTGTATTCGATTGTTGGATAAAAATAATTATCTTGCAGTAAGTCATTTATGACACTCTCAGGCAAGTGGTGACTTTGGCGAGATGCCGGGTCACTCGATATCGCTTCCGGCAACACTTTCAGTCATACCTTGCGACTACCATTTCAACATATTCAGTGTTTATCACATACACGTGAAACGAATTTATTGGTTGCATTATGCTCGTTACACGTCCAGTAATGTCTCCGTCTACCTTGACCAAGTCATTTACTTTGATTGGTGTTAACTGGGTAGCCACGTTTGTTTACAAAAGACGATTTGATCAATTCCAGACAATTTCTTATTACAAAACATGTTGTTAAGTAAACGACGCCATGTTTTTAATGACGTATGAAATAACGCATTAAATCAGCAGTTTTTGTTTTGGTCTATTCTAAAATCTCGAATCATTGCGAATACAGCACGGCCAATTCATCAATGTATCGATGACATATGATGAATGAATGTAGTGATGGAAAAGTAGATCCAGCATCCAATGAAAATGTACAAATATACGATCTACCAATCAACGTCGAGGAACACTAAATTGCACACTGAGCAAATATAAAAAAGATATCACACGTGATCTCCTCGCCCGTATGGGTAACATTGTATCCTGTGATGCATACGTTTGCTAAACTAATGTATCTATTATGTGAACATTAAATTAATCAATCAATCAATCAATAAAATGACACGGAAGATATATTATTCAATCCAGCAGCATATATAATAAATTCTGACAATTTCGGAAAAAACTCAAATTCAATAATGTCAAAAATGTGAAGTTTTCAGCTCTATACACCATCATCCCAGTCGACACACTTGAGGAAAAACTATTTTCCTTGATCCATGGAGCATGGGCCAGAAACTGTGGTGCACGGATACCGCTACACTTAATCTTCAGAGATTCAGGTCGAACAAAAACGTCAGCGTAAAAAAATACGACAACTGACCCCGATCCATTGATAATAAAGGAACAAAAAAAAAGACGGAATCATCGGGAATGGTTCTGTCTTCCGACACTAATACGTCAACGTTTGGCTACCATGAAACGGTCTGAAACCTTTCAGATGCCTTCACATAGCAATATGGCAACCGTAATCACACAACCTTTGAGCAAGAGCTGTATGCAGCTTTTCGGAAATTCTTAGAAATGGCATGCTCAATTTGTACATTGACAGGAATATTGGACTATTGAGCAGCTGGAGTTATCCCCCTTGTCATACAGTTGAATCATATATACCAGAACTAAATATGAAACAGGAGAAGCGGTTTCACTTTCGTAGATTCCCGGTTCATTTGGGTAAAGCAGTCATACAGAATTGGCTGTTTCATCGCTATTAATCGATATCAAATAACTTGGCTAATTTCCTTCATTTGATTTCACCCAACCGACCAAGACCTCTGATTAGAATGCATAAAGAAACAAATCGACTGGGTACAGAACACAATGGTGCACTTGGAAATTTCTACATCTCCCTTCATGTCTTATCCCCAAATTTTGTAATTCAGCATTTCACGTGTTGGCTGTTTCATGAAAATTTCACAGCTATTTTTTTCCTTACATCAAAGAAGATCAGTTTGTGAGGATAGTCGATAATGGGTATTCTTTTGCACAGAGATTGTCAGAATTTTAAACACATGCTGGATTGAGCAAAAATATATTATACACTGTATAATCATACACAGCATATACACATGTATGAGTTTTCACATACAAATGCCTTATTTTACTTAATCTATACATACAATGACGATCTTATGGTCGTGTCCTTCAATGCCTTCTAACAGTTCACAATGTCCACTTTTTCCAAAGTCGTAGTTGACGCTCATACACTTGGACGCCGGGAACTTCATACACTCCTTCACACACGAACGGGTGTGGTTCATCCTGAAGAACTCGGCAAACACTGGGCCAATCAGCCGACCTTTCTTCAGACCCGTGAAATGTTTCAACGCTTCATCGCCATACTGATCAGATGAAGCTGTAAGCAGTAACAACAATCATTCTTCACATATTCAAACTGTTAGGTACGATCGTATATTATTTGAAAATGTTCATTACGTTTTTGGATATTAATGCTGTTACAGCATCAAGTACCAAGACAAACTAACTTATTTCATGCACATGACACGTCAACCATATCTGGTGTTGAACTGTATACTACGGAGTGCTCGTTCGGATAATGCACTGATATACATGAACACACTTTGGAAACGTATAAGAAAACAAATGAAACAAATGTTTAGTGTTGCAAAAGCTGAATTATAGTAATCTTGATTATTTGTCACCAAACTTCATTTCCACATCTTATGTTTACTGTTTACTTTCTTTTGTTGATCTATTTTCATTCATAACAATTCATAAGCAGTCAATTTTCAGTTTTACTGGAGATCAAATGATATAATGTGTTTTCCGTACGGTCATAGTGTGCATTGTTTCTGTCCTTCAGGTTGACCGAGTTGTAGGCTATTATTTCATCTGCGTAGATTCCCCTTCCCAGTCCGACACCCAAAGAGGATTTAACCAGATCGGAATCTTCATACACCACCACGTTCCCTCTCAGCTCAGCTGAGTTACTGGTTGAACTAAAGTCCGCTGTCAATCTGCCACCAGGGGGCGTGACGTCATAGGTGGGGATNNNGCAAGTCACGGTGGATCTCGCGCCTGCGCTGTTCTCTCCATACACCGTGAAGTAAACGGGGATACCGTGACTATTTTGGGGAAAAGGCTGAAATGGATAATGTCATCCTGTGCACAATCCTTTAGCGGTTTTTGGTATGACTCATAAACCGAACCACCGACCTTCCGTTCTGTAGACACTGATCTGGTCTGTCAATAATATAAACAGATACTTGAAAATATAAATTTCCCCGTTTTGCCTCTGCAAGAGATCTCTGTGATATCTTCTCCCATCAAGAGAAATACAAATATTTTTCACAGAAAGATTATCTGTAAAGGAAGTACATCAGTATCTAACAATGACATTGATTTTCAACATATTCAAAGTGCGTGGTTCTTCTCACTTTATAATATAACATTTGTTATATGAAATATCATAGCAATGACACACAGGTGAGATGAGTATTGTCCCAAAGTCAACACTACACAAGTTTGTCTGGGGCAAGTAGTACTGTGCCAACTGTTTAATCACTTTAGACAATCACAATGGTTGGTTTGGTGCTCATCAGAATAACAAACTGAACTGGACAGGAAATTCGACATACCCAGCTGGCAATGACAGTCACCACACCTTATACGCAGGGAATGATGTGACATTCTCCTACGTCGGCTCCATACCTGAGTGATAATTGCAGATGGTCCACCAAGGCTGGACTGTCTGAGTACATCACTGAGTCCAGGTTTGGTGCCAGCATCCACAAAGATCTGGACCTGACTCCGGTCATCCTGGGCAGCTATGGCTATCTCTACAGCCGGTTCTGTGTAGTCTCTATTGGGGAGTTGTCTCACTAAGCAGCTCCGCGATGTGGACACTGGCCTCTTCTTTTGGCCAGAAAACACCTGATGGAGACGCATAGATATGCTTCACTCTCTCATTTTGTCTAGTAAATTCAGCTTAATGTCTATCATTAAATTTCTGAACTGACACACAAGGAATAGACCGTGGCCATGGCAACTCCTATACTTTAGCATAGTGAGTGATCGAGTTAGCAATATTCCAGCAACATCACGGCGGGGGACACCAGAAATGGGCTTCACACATTGTACCCAAGTGGGGAATCGAACCCGGATTTTCGGCGTGACGAGCCAATGCTTTACCCACTAGGCTACTCAACCGCCCCACTTTAGCCAAGACTTACCAAAGAGCTAAGATCGCTTTGTGAAACGATGTTCTGCCCTTTGGTGGAGTGATGAATCTTGATTGAAAGTCTTAGTTGTAAAGTACGTAAACAGATGTTAGGTTGGTGGTTTGTTGTTTATCGTCACACTCAGCAATATTCCAGCTCTACTAACGGAAAAAAAGTAACTGTGCATACAGTAAAAATGCAAAAATTAAAAGCTATTTGCAAAGTTATAAAACGCCCCTAAAGAACACGTAGCAAAGCCCTTTGCATGAACCTTGATGTCACGAATCGCGCGTGGCACTTTGTGCACAATGAACTTACTCACTATTTGCATACCTTTTGACACCTGAAGTTCACACACCTGATATTGAAAATTGAAGCACGGTTGATTATCCTCTTGCCTCTGAATGTTGTGGAAAGCACGTTAATTTCAATCCAAACTGCGCGTACATCATGCCACGGCTGACCGAAAGTTAGCGTCACCGCACCGTGGGTTTGCTGGAGACTCGAATGGCCGAAAACGAAGTGGCCAGACATGTAGGTGTCCATCGAAACACGTTCTCATCTCTATGGAGACATTTTCAACACAATAAGAACACGAGGGACCAACGCTACAGCGTCACAGGCGTCTTTTGCCTGGTGCACACAGCATCTAAGAAACAAGATTTGGGTGGTGTTTTGTTCACAGACGAGTCGAAATTTCATCTGGACAGCTCAGATGGCAGGGCAAGGGTGTACAGACGGCGAGTTGAACGGTATGCTGACGCGTGCGTTGTTCCATGTTGACAGTTTGGTGGCGGGGCGTTATGGTATAGGGAGGAATCACATCTCATGGTGGAACACAAATTGTCATCGTCAATGGCAATCTGACAGGTCTGCGATATATGGATGAAATCAATGGACCTCGTGTGCAGCCGTTCATTCAATGACAGAGACGTAACTTCACATTTCTGCAAGATAATGACCGTCCACATGTCGCTCGTGTTGTGACAAATTTCCTGAGACAGCAGAACATTCCGGTACTCCCCTGGCCAGCTGTTTCTCCGGACCTGTCTCCTATCGAGCACGCTCGGGATGAAATGGAGCGACAGTCACGTCAAGCCCAGAATCAGTCATTCACGTTAGCTGAACTGGGACAAGCGTTGGTTCAGACATGGAACAATTTTCTTCAATCGCTATGTGTCGTATACGCGTCGTTGTCAAGCCTGGATCAAAGCCCGTGGCGGACAGACACTATACTGAATACGTGAACTGACTTTTGACACCATATTCGGCAAAGGCGTTTCACGATGCCTAGTGTCAAATCAAACCGATTTCGATGTCATACCCTCAACAGTTAAATAGTGATTAAGGAAAACACAACAAATCATTATTATTATCTTTTTGCATTACAAAATGGCATAACATCAAATAATGCACACTTACTTTATTCCACTAGTATATGTGGGATCGGTCAGTAAATAATCGAGTCTGGTCCAGACAATCAAGTGATCTGCGCAACTGTGATACAATGCCAAGTGTCAACCAAGTCAGCGAGCTTGACAACCCGAAACTGTCAGCCGCCCTTTACGACAAGCATGGTTGCTGTAGATCAATTTTATCCCGGATCTTCATGGGTAACATAAACAAATGACAAATGTAGCATCTGTAAATAACTTAAACGTTCTTAAACATACCGTATTGTACAGGTACTTGAAGAACTGTGGTGGAGATTTGTCCTCCTCCTTCTTGCCTGTGTCTATCAGTCTCTTCTTTATCTCTGGAGTGGCATATTGCCAGATATCTGCCTTGTACAAAGTCTTCTTGATCGTGAAGTTTCCAATGAGTTTGATCTCCATTGTTACTAGTCCCTGCAGAGTCAACTCCAGAGGAACCAACTCCATGTCCATCTTCAGACTAGAGAAGGTAGCAAATGAGGCATATGATTCCTTGGTGGCACTTTAATGTTGCAATGGCTTTTCAGTAATAGTATTATAGGATATTTATATAGCGCACAAATCCACGCAACTAGTACATGCTCAAGAGGTTGCATCAGAACATATCTACGTGAAGCAATGCTCATATTACCTAGTACATATGACAATACACTTCCTGCCACTTACAACAAGAAGTCACCTGCAAAGCCTGGACGCTGGAATTATCCAGTCTTTCAAGGCTCATTACAGGAGACATCAGCTCAATCACCTTGTTGATTGTGGACAATGTCGTACCACCACCCATCCCGTTGACCTATCTGGCCATAATGTCACCCTGGATATAATGCCATATGTTCTCCTGGACAAACGGTAGCATTATTACCAGGGTATACTGCACATTATTTTCTGGGTAAACAGGCATACTTCCATAAAGGTTTCTGACCAAAGGCGGCAGTGTCAGGGTTGGTTAGGACCAGCGCCCTTCAAACTCTCTGGGGTCAATCTGGCAAACACTAAAATAACATGTATTCTCAAACAGTACGAAACTATATCACATCGCTTAATTAGCATCTGGGCTGTCCAGCAGGATTTAATCAAGAATCTTCATGTGGTATGCGCATGTATTTGGTTTGAGATACGTTAACTAATTTATGTAAAATACGTACCTTAAATCAAGTGGGAACTTATAGAACCCTATTTCAGCCCTGGATGGGAACGCAATGTTCATGAGGTAGCCATCAAATCTCAGTTTGCCATACAGTACTACTCCAATGCTAAGCTCTCCGTAGACACTGGCACCCCCATAGGGCTTCACTTCGCCAAACAACGTCATGCCAAGGATCTTAGCTCCGACAACTATATCCATTCCATAAAAAGCTCCGGCTCCAAACTCTGAAGATTGAAAAGCTTGAATTCAGCGGATGACGTGGTTTACACGCATACAACAAGAGTGAGTGAGATTAGTTTTATACAGCTTTTAGCTATATTCAAGCACTATCACGTCGGGGTATGGTGGTAGGGCATCACAGATTACACCAAAACCTCAGCGTATTCTCTGGCTGTACAAACGATGGCACGCCTCATTGAAAGCGGGAAAGATCCCCGACCCACGTTCATTCCGCGGGGACAATAAAATGTATATAAGGTATAGCGTTGTTGTCGTTGATCGGGAATATGAGTGTTTAGCCCGCCTAGAATGAACGTGTAAATATCCGGGTCATTCCCTGACATATCTTATAATATCCAACATCTAGTCGGATGACTCTATCTAAAACTTGGCATACGCCGATTGGTCCAAAACGATCGCGTGATGTCGGACCACAAGTATTCAATGCCGGTGGTTCGGTGGCAAGCGCCCAGCCAGCGTTGGAAACGATGACGTCACACCGGAAGTGTCATCCCAATCTCTACTTTGGGGATGACAAAACTCCCATAGACTTAACATCGACCAGAAGTATTCTCGAACTCACATTTCTACCACTACTTCGGGGCACAGCAGAAATCTGCTTCACACATTGCACCCATGTGGGCAATCCAACCGGGATCTTGTGCGTGACGAGCGAACGCTTAAACCATTAGGCTACCCCACCGCCCCTCAAACAACATTAAGTGGAGTGGTATATATGGTTATAGGAAACGCAAAGCAAATACACAAGCGGTAATTCTTTTTCATTGTCAATTCTATTCAAAACAGTATTCAGTTAATCAGCATAATTGTAAACCAACTGGAAAATAGAGAAAGTCAAAAGTAACAACGACAGTAGAGACACCAGCCAGATAGTTTTGAGGACATGATAACCGTGTTAGTATCTACACTAAAACAGCACATGATCACTTATACGGTAAGGGTGTTAGTATCTACACWGAAACGTCACATGATCACTTGCTTGATAACGGTACTAGTATCTACACTGAAACTTGCTTGATGACGGTGTTTGTATCTACACTGTCGAAGCGTCACATGATCACATGCTTGATAACGGTGTTAGTATCTACACTGAGACGTCACATGATCACTTGCTTGATAACGGTACTAGTATCTACACTGAGACGTCACATGGACACTTGCTTGATAACGGTACTAGTATCTACACTGAGACGTCACATGGTCACTTGCTTGATAACGGTGTTAGTATCTACACTGAAACGTCACATGATCACTTGCTTGATAACGGTACTAGTATCTACACTGAAACTTGCTTGATAACGGTACTAGTATCTACACTGAGACGTCACATGATCACTTGCTTGATAACGGTACTAGTATCTACAATGAGACGTCACATGATCACTTGCTTGATAACGGTACTAGTATCTACACATAATCACTTGCTTGATAAAAAAACCCGGTGTTAGTATATACACTGAAACGTCACATGAACACTTGCTTGATAACGGTATTAGTATCTATACAGAAAAGTCACATGGCCATTTGCATGATAACGGTCTTAGTATCTACACGGAAACGTTACATGATCACTTGGGATTAGAACTAATGATGAGCAGATCATCGAGTTTGGACCAGATAACCCTGTGATCAGCAGCATGAGCATCGATCTATGCAATAGGGATACAATGACATGTGTCAACCAAGTCATCGAGCCTGACCAGCCGATCCCGTTAGTTGCCTATTACAACAAGCATGGGTTACTGAAGATCAATTTTAACCCGGATCTTCATGGGAGTGACTGAGCAAGAGTGTGAGCTGAGCAATATTCCAGCAATGTTGTGAAGGCCCATGAGCTCCATATTGTACCCATGGAGGGAATCAAACTCCAGTGGGACGAGCTTATGCTTTCTTTAATTGAAGAAAGTACACTCCATGTCACTTGTGACAGTGACAAAAATCACTGCTTGCAAAAACATTACATAGGCATTCCTTTAAATTCAGCGTCAGTCAGGTTTTTGATTTTACGGAAGTTGTTGTATGAACCCATACTCACCAAACGTCATGGGTACAATTCCCCCAACCAGGAAGTATTTTATGCGTTTGAAGAAACTGGTGCTTTTTCTTGGTATACTAAAATGTCCTTCAAGGATAATGTCAAATGAGCTAAATGCGTTGGTTCCATGGTCGTTGGTGATAGCATAGATGATATCTGAATACTGAAATCGAGAAAGATCACGTAAATATCAACGGTATTATGAGAGCTGTCAACGTTAGGGAGAATATCGTTAGCTTGTTGCCTGCCATTTTGTGTTAGCGATTAGGTCCCTGATTCTATGAGTGTGGGATCGAATCCGGGATGGTACTAGACTTTGCACTTTACTGGGACCTGTATTCCCGAAACATAGATGTGTATGCTACAGCAGGCACAAGAATTAGAACAATTTATTTCGGTATAAAGGCCATTAGCCCGTGTACAATAAATGCAAAGAGGTATATGATATATAGACAATATGGTTTAAAGATATACACAGGTATATACATACATGTAGCAGGCACAAGTATTTAGATGTTAAATATTGATGTTTCTCTCGGCACGTTTAGCACTTATCCCCATCTATATAATTTCCTTGTCTATATCACGATCAATTTCATCGTCTTTCATCATGTAAGCAGACGTGTTTCCAAGTACTCTCATAAAGAAAAAGAACCTCCTGAACATGACCTTAACCAAAATGACCTTGACCGTCAAAAACATTCCACCAACAATAAGTGTTGTGCCTGCAAATATCGTTCTATCCTTGCAGAAAGGTAACCGTGCCACCAAAAACTGACAGTGGCATTACTAATATTTTGCAGAACGCTGACCTTGACCTCTGACATATTCTGACCTGAAGCAAGAGTACATTGTAGAAAAGGCGTATACCAATTTAAAGACAAATACATTAACACTTTTTGGAAAGGGTAACCGCAAACGGTTTGGTAATTTATTTTATTTCATGGCTTTTCATATTCTCAGCCAAATCAAGTTCCCCGAGCCGGCTGAAAAAGTTAATGCAAGAAAGAGCACTGATACATATAATCATTGTGTAGTATTTATAAGAAGAATTACTGACGACATGACGTCTGTCAGTTTCGAACCAGTCATGTTAATAATGCTGAGGCTGTCTTACATGTTTGAAGCTGTTTTCATGTTCTTATCCTAGGAAACGGAACACTCTAATATGCAACATTAATTATCAGTAAATTAAAATCAACCATGCATTAACATTAAAAGTACCAACAAAAAACACTCTTCGGTCATACTCTGAATGTCTCTTACCAGGGCAAGAGCCAGATCTCGCAGTTGTCTCGTCAATCGAAGAGGAAGTTCAGGGTCGATGTTCTTGGCATCAAACAAGGCTATGATCTGTCCAGTGCTCATGTTGGCCAGTTTAGCACCAAGCAGCTTCAGTCCTTTCCAAGTCAGACCTTTCCCCACAGTGTAGGCCTGGTCCCCGCGACTCGGGATGTCGGTGACCTGACCCAGAACCTTCATGATGTTCTCGCCTAGGTGCACCAAGAACAATACAAAAGTGTGATGAACACACGGGACTCCTAAACTAGCAAGCTCACCGACAAGCTCAGCGTACTTAGCTGATGGAACGAAGCAGCTAGATCCGCTGTGTAGGGGACTCTGATAACTGCTGCCTGTAGCAATATGCTGGACATGTCACTTGGGGTACAGGCGAAATAGGCTTCAATTATTATTTTACATGACTCGTATGGATTATTGGTCAAACGTTGTTTGAATAGGGTTACAACATTCAAAGTCTTAGTAAACTTTCAAAAGGACTTATAATCCGAACGTAAAAGACATTTCAAAATTTAATGTATATCAATGACAGAAATGATATCCTAAGCAATTCCAAGTTTGATTTATATCCCGTGTTCTTCAGCTGACAGTGGGTGACACCGGTCAGGCAGGATATACACACATTTGCCCCCGGTATCGTCACTTTTTGAGAGTGAATCGTTAAAACAACCATGCTGCTCATAACACTGTCGACGTTCCAGTCGATACCGCTTTGGCAAGGATTTCATACCATCATATTAAATTTTGAAGTTCTTTTACCAAGTGCAATGCTGTTTCACAACTTGAGGTAGTGAGTTCTCAAATTTTGTACCTCCCCTCGTATCTTCTTACATCCAATCAGCAATATATCTTAATTAATATGCGGTTTGCAATTCAATGCTTACTTCGTGACAATACAACCATCTTACCTCCTTCCATGCCGCTAACCAGGTTTTCTTCGCCGATCTCCCCTGAGTACAGAATGGTTCCTGGGTTGGCTATACCCATCTTTCTGATGGCACTCTTAGTGTTGGTTGCTGTGCCATCTTTATCAGTGCGTGTCATCATCAGTGAGTTGTCCGTCTTCTGGAGGTAGAGAATTTGTATTGCAATAAAGCTATTATTCAAAGAATGCAATTTGCAAATTTGCAGATATTACGCTTTTTAACACATTCGCTGTGAAATACAAAAGCATGTCATATGAAAAATCGATGAATTGGGAATGATGATCTTCACAATGCTAGTGCCGAGGATAACGACATTCATATAGCATTGACAACACAGTCAAATCATCGCCAGATCTCCATAAAGAGAATTCATCTATGCAGTTAAGTGGCAGTAAACAAAGGCTACAAAATAGTATCCTACTGCTTCAGCCTCCAGTCTTTCTAACAGATCCTTGATTTCTTCATTTGTAAAGTTCTGGTTCATAGCATGATTAAGGATCCGTTTGGCATCGCCTGAATGTATTCTGAAAAGGAAGAAGACCACAGGAGTTCATCCTAGTTGCATATTCAACATCCGTTAATATAAATATAATAAAGTCCAGGCATATAACATAAATATTTTCAGGAAATTATGTTTATTTATTAACATATTACAACAGCAGAGACAAAAGGAGTCGCTTTCTGTCCTCAGTAAAGGATTATACTCACAGGTCTAAAGGACTTCTTCTTTTCCTTCTTCGTCCAACAGGCGAACATGAAGACGGCATCTGGAACATCTTTTCATCAAGGAGTTCGTAGTAGTAGCAGTTGTTGATGAGGTCGTGCACGTTCATGACACAGAGCTTGACGTGGAATGACACTTCATATGAGGATGCGGTTTTGCTGATCACGTAGCTCACGGTGATGGCGTTGCCAATTGACTCAGTGTGATTTTTGTCTAGCAGAACAGAAACGGGCATTACAACAAAAGCCTGTAATATAATTATATATATACGTATATATATAACTCCAGGATCGCAACTGTAGGCTAGGTGTCATTGAAACCGTTGAAAATGTGAAGAGAACCGTTTTGATGAATGTGTTCTGTCTTAATACGCCTACCACAGTTACCCGAGGTTCATTTCAGTTACTCACCATAGTCCACAGCCTGCAGCTTCTTTGTCCACTCCTTGTTCTCTATATGATACACAAGCAGGTCATTGCAGTGGTCAACCACGAAGCCGGCAGTGATGGAATAGATTCCGAGGTACTTCAGGTCGACGTCCACACAACACGTGATGCCCTTGCAGTTGTCAGTATGACGACAGATGCTCGACATCGTGGCAGGCGGAGATGCAGGACAAGCTTGGATTATGAATACAAGCATTACTCAGAAGACATCCTTATAATAACTAATAATTAACTGTATACAAAATGCCCGTTGATTTTTTGATATACCACGATCATGTATTAGAAACGTAAAAGATTGAAAAGAATAAATACTTGTCTAGACTTTGTTTGGGCTTACCGGAAGTTTGTAGAGTACAATTTTCCGACTTCCAGAAATCCAAGGAGACACCTGCAATATAAAAGACAAAACAATTACTCCAGTGTACCCATTCATACATAAACTACAAAATCGTTCATCGCGAACAATACCGCAACGTCTACCAACATTTATCATTAAAGGCAATTCCCCAGATCTTAGCAAAAATATAAGCCTTCTATATTCGCGATCCTTTAGAGTGGATAAATAATATTCAACTGTCAATAGAGATGTATATTCTTGATAGAAACATAACTTATTTGATTCACAAACTTTAGAAAACCAATCTTGCTGGTGGCAATCTTTAACTCTTTGCACAAACTTACTGAGAAATAAAGAACTTCCTGAGAGTTCCAAACAATATCCAAAACCATTAGAGAAAAGTAACAATTTACCTTTTGAAGCCCATGTAACACGATTACACTCGTCTAATGATTTACAAAGAAGATAGCTTTGCTTAGGATATCTATGATTAGGCATTGATAGCAACTTTAACCAATACTGAATACATACTTATGACAATCAACAAAAATAAGCCATATCTACCACATTCACCAAGTGCAGCAACATTAGAGGCATAACTACCTACACCAATAACATATTTACAAAACAAAACGCTTGATGTATTCAGTTTTTGAATGGCCCCACACTTCATTAGAATAGAGTAAGATTGGTTTAATCTGAGCATCAAATATCTTGAATAAAACTAAAGAAGAAATAATCTGAAACTTACACTGTAAAATTTTGGTTAACGGAAACTAGGGCTTTTGATGCTTTTTGAACAAGAACTGACCAACATAACCTGTTAAAAAACGTTAACCCAAGATAATTATAATAGGTCGATGTCTTAATAGTTTTATTGCCAAACATCCATTTTTCAGAAAACCTTAATTTGGCACAATTTCTAAAAACTAAAATTTCAGTTTTATCTAAATTGACATCCAAACACCATTTGATACTAAACTGCTTTAGAGCAATCACACAAACACAGATCATTCTGCATGCATTCTGATCTTCAGTATATGATTATTTGTTCAAAGTTGTTTACCATATTTCTTTTAACCAGGTCTGGCTCACCTTTCAGTAAAGTGGCATCAAGGTTGCAGACAAGCTGTGGAACTTCAGTTCCCTTCATGATGGGCGCGGAAACAAGGCAGGAATCCTTCTCCAAACAAACCTCAATGTCAAGGTCAAGTAGTAGAACCTTGTCTTTCTTCTTCAAACCAAACCTGGTAATAGAGATAATATTTTGACTCGATGGTAATGGTGACACTTCACACCCAAACCTTTTTTATAATTAATTATTATGCTGTCTATATGTATGCATCATATAACTACTGTATCGATGTATTTATTACAAGCACTGCTGACAGGTGACTTACTTCATCTGGAAGACATCCGCGATATCCAGCGTCAGTGATGTACCTGGAGACGAATCATAAGGCGAGACTCAGGGAAGGGGTGAGTTGAATTTAACAGTATTAGAATCGAAACACAACGTGGCGATTGAATGAAGGAGGAGAGCCCGAGGTCATGCATGTCTTAGAGGTTCATCACTTTGGTGAAACCCATGAACCCAGGTATGTTGCAAGGAGGCGGGATAAACCGCGACCATTGGTTTGTGTTGTGCACAAGGGACGAAAATGTATTCAGCCACTTGTGGTACCATGGACGACAGAGACACCCGTACCCAGGCTCAGATCATTACTCGTATAATTACAAGTATACTTAAAATAACCTTATTATGGCACACCTGATATGTAATGTAAGTATATTAAATAGCCCAATGAAAATCAACATTATCTGCATTATTCTGTCGTTCTAAGCGGTCATATTCTTTTCATGTCATTAGAGGGAGTTGAATAGAAGCAACAAAACCATTTTCCTAATATAAAGCAATCTCTGCTAAAAGCAGAGTCAATTGTATGATTTCAACTAGGTCAGGAGCATACGTGCCCAGGGAACATCATTTCTATGATCTTTATTGACATATAAAATAACATTTAACGCCTGTTTGAAATACTTGTCGCATACATAGCCACTACTCATTCATTAAAATGACAAACATCGGTGTTTGATGTTACGCATAGCACCATTTACGTATCTATTCACTGCACCTATGTGGTATATGGCTTGGTCTTTGGCGTCACAAATCAGAGCTATAATCTTAAGGACAGCAAACTACTCCTATTAAGCTATGGAGAGGTTCAGCCTCTGAGCTGTTTCATCCCTATCAATCACAGAACAGTATATTTTCAGCTGACAGCTGGTCACGTACCAGCATTGAGGTCAATGCCATTTCCTAAGATTCCCAGAGTCGTCGTTTTGTTTTCAATGGCGGCATAAATGACGTAGTCGCACATATCGACGTTGAGGACGGCGTTGAAGGACATCTCCAGGAAGGGGACGAGGAAACAACAGTTTATCTTGGTACACGTGTCCGCTAGGTGGCAGTACAGACCGCTAGGAAGATTGGGCAGCTTGCCAATACTCTTCGGGCATTCTGGAAAATACATGACCCTGAAATTTAGTCCCTGCTCTTTAAGAAACATTTACAACCAAATTTAATTTTTTCATTGTAAGTATCAGTATGGATACAAAACAGAGCTGTCCACAGAATCATCTTTGACTGGAAATTTCTTGTGATCAGTTTGTACATGGTACATTCATTGAAACATCCGACAAATTTATTCACTGCACACCTGTGGATTATATTGCTCCACTTAAAAATGGAATGAGAACCAAACCAAATCTAACACTCAAGTAAGTTTATATGCATGCAATGCGAAAAAGGTGAAATTGGTTCCAGCTATGCACGGTTTTTCATGTTCGGAAAGTTATACTTTCGTACCATTCCTCCACCCGTTTACACTTGGCTTGTATGGTGTTCTAGAAGCATCACATCTGTCATCCAGCAGGATTTCAGAGATGCCAAAGCGATCTAATAATAACCTGGCAGCCGCTTGAGAGAGGGACTTCAAGTTGACGTCAAGAT
>VKKT01002547.1:52916-63693 GCA_008038995.1 Haliotis laevigata | reverse complement strand
GGTACCCATCTTGCATACACATGGGTCAAAGTACCCATCTGGCAAACACATGGATCAAAGTACCCTTCTGGCATACAGGTGGGGTCAAAGTACCCATCTAGCATACACATGGGTCAAAGTACCCATATGGCATACACATGGGTCAAAGTATCCTTCTGGCACACGTATGGGTCAAAGTACCCATCTGGCATACAAGTGGGTTAAAGTACACACCTGGCATACAAGTGGGTCAAAGCACCCATCTGGCATACAAGTGGCATACACATAGGTCAAAGTACCCATCTGGCAAACACATGGATCAAAGTATCCTTCTGGCATACACGAGGTACCCATCTGGCATACCCATGGGTCGAAGTACCCATCTGGCATACCCATGGGTCGAAGTACCCATCTGACAAACACGTGGGGTGAAGAAATACCCATCTAACTTACACGTGGGACAAGGTACCCATCTGACATGGCATACACGTGGATCGAGGTACCCATCTGGCATACACCTGTGTCAATGTACCCACTTGGCATGCATGTGGGTCAAGGTACCCTCTTGGCATACACATTGGTAGAAGCACCCATCTTGCATAAACGTGTTCGAGGTACCCACTTGAGATACACGTGGGTCGAGGTACCCTCTTGGCATTCACATGGGTAGAGGCACCCATCTGGCATACACATGGGTAGAGGTACCCATCTGGCGTACACGTGGGTCGAGGTACCCATCTGGCATACACATGGGTCGAGGTACCCACTAGGCATACACGTGGGTCAATGTACCCATCTGTCATACACGTGGTTTGAGGTACCCATCTGTCACACACGTGGGTTGAGGTACCCACTTGGCATACACGTGGGTCGAGGTACCCATCTGTCATACACGTGGGTTGAGGTACCCACTTGGCATACACGTNNNNCGAGGTACCCATCTTTCATACACGTGGGTTGAGGTACCCACTTGGCATACACGTGGGTCGAGGTACCCATCTCTCATACACGTGGGTTGAGGTACCCACTTGGCATACACGTTGGTTGAGGTACCCATCTTTCATACACGTGGGTTGAGATACCCACGTGGCATACACGTGGGTCGAGGTACCCATCTGTCATACACGTGGGTTGAGGTACCCACTTGGCATACACGTTGGTCGAGGTACCCATCTGGCATACACGTGGGTTGAGGTACCCATCTGGCATACTCGTTGGTCGATGTACCCCCCTGACATACATGTAGGTCGAGGTACCCATCTGGCATACACGTCGGTCGAGGTACCCTCTTGGCATACACGTTGGTCGAGGTACTTATCTGGCATAAACGTGTTTGAGGTACATACTTGACATACACGTTGGTTGCGGTACTCACTTGGCACACACGTGGGTCGAGGTACCCATGTGGCATACACATCGGTCGAGGTACCCTTTGCGCATACGTATGTGCCTTAAAATACCCAAATGCTCATGAATAATTGTTGAAATACTGTCCTGAGAGATTGATATTTTAAAGTTAATTCATTCTTGACATGACAATCCTTCATAATGAAGATCTCTACAATAGCAATCAAGACTTCCGGTTTGATCTTCCTGGTCATCTTCAATGCGTTTTCTTCCTTACTTTAATGTATAAAAATCATTTAACAATTGTCTAAAATCTGGAAGTCAATCACCTTCATCACCAACCATACATTCCTGAGTGTCTGGAGCTTGTTCTCGTCCCTTGGTGAGGAATGTTAGTGTTCTAACCTGGTCACGCTGGTGGTATATGGAGATTTGGTTTACTTTTGCAGATATCGTGTAAATAGATCAAGAGTAAGTGAGTGAGTTTAATTTTACGCCGCACTCAGCAATATTCCAGCTATATGGCGGTGGTCTATAAATAATCGAGGCTAAACCAGACAATCCAGTGATCAACATCATGAGCATCGATCTACGCAATTGAGAACCGATGACAATGTGTCTGCCAAGTCAGCGAGCCTGACCATCCGATCCCCTTAGTCGCCTCTTACGACAAGCATTGGTTCCTGAAGATCAATTCTAACTCGGATCTTCACGGAATCTTCACGGATACATATTTCAAGAAAAAACTCTGTTATTGAAGGAATCGTGGTGTGACAGAACAAGTTTCCGATGAACCCAAACCTATAATGATGTCGGAAGTTGACTTCTTGTACGACGAAATTGATTACAGTCAAAGGAATCAAGTGACAACAACGTGGAGTGATATAGACAAAGACCGAGCAAGGTACCCGGTGTTTCTATAAAGAAGACACCTGTGAACATCCGGGTTGGAATTGATCTTCAGTAGCCCATGCTTGTCGTAAGAGGCGACGGGATCGGGGGATGAGGCTGCTGACTTGGTTGACACATGTCATCATATCCCACTTGCGTAGATCGATGGTAATGCTGTTGACCACTGGATTTTCTGGTCCAGACTCGATTAGACCGCCGATATATAGATGTAATATTGCTGAGTGCAGCGTAAATGAGCCCACGTGTGCATCTAACAAAGATCAGCCTACTATTTTGTACTACTCCTTTATAGCACAAAAGATAGAAACGGTTACGGTTGTCTTGGGTTTATTTCACAAATATACTCGCATAAAACACGAACCTGATAGTGACTTTGAAACATCACGTATCATTCGACCCGAATCAAACATAATATATAAAATAGAATGTACACATTGAAGAAACACAACTATAAACAAAACATAATACTGTTTCAAGAAATACATAAATAATACTGTTTCGTAAAAGTTCAATGTATATGTTTCTCTATCAACCATCTATTGTTCATTTGAATGAAAGACTTGCATGAGTGGTTAAATTATCACAGCTTAGAATAATGACTTTACGGAACAGACATGTGCTGCAACAAATGTTACATTTTCGCGCTATTTTTCCTAAACAAGTACCACATAAATGCCCTACAGGTGCCTTATGCTGAACGGTTACTCCAATGAGATGGTAGACACCAAAGGTTTCCAGCCTCTGAGTAATGTCCATGGCTACAGTTAAATGTGTATCGAATGTAACGAAACTGAAGATTTAGGGGTGAAAAATTCCCAAATACGACTTGTTTCAGTGAGCTTAACAAACACAAAAATGAAACTGATCTATGATCAACGCTAAACCCTATCATTTCGACATTTACGATTTCGATAAATCATAAAAATTAATTTCATTCATTTTCACATAATACAACATCAATAACATAGCCCCCAGTGGATAACAAGCAATATTACATTATTTGTAGTTATACACTCCCTTGTATTTGTGCTCGCTCTGCAGACTCATCTTCCTCAGCACATCTGGGTCTGAGCTGGATACCCTCCCTACTCTCGGCAAACTCGGCACTGGAGAACAGAAATTATATCGCATGATTTATTTTTTATCCATCTGACTTCTGTTTCCTGACTGGCTGACAATATAATGGGTGGGTCTTGGCTCGTATCACTGCACTGAAAGATGGCACTGATTTGTCAAGATATTTGTGTGTGCCTGCCCGCGAGTGTGCGTGCGTGCGTGCGAAGTTATTATTGCTGAGTTAAACAGTGTGCTCACCGATCTTTATTTATACATCCATACACGTAAAATATGTTGAAGCCAAATTTTGACAAATCGGGGAAGTAAAATTTCACTCGGAGCATAACTATCTTTTTACGTGCTTTTAGGCTTTCTCGGCGTAATTTACTCGCCAGCTTAAAGGTAATATGACTGACATCACAGTGACAAGACCATTAATGCCCATCGTTGTAGGCATGATGTTAGTTACAGGTATTAGTACACAATGCTTCTTTCCCAAGTTGATGGGATAGCCTAGTGATTAAAACGTTCGCTTGTCACGCAGAAGACCCGGGTTCGATTCCCCACATGGGTACACTGTATGAAGCCCGTTTCTGGTGTCACCCCGCCGTGATATTGCTGGAATATTGCTAAAAGCGGCTTAAAACCATGCTCGCACTGCTTTACCATGTTGGGATAATAAAACCTTTATCACTGGCATGTGTTTATCTTACAGGTTGTGTGAAATTAATAAAATAAATGTTGTAAGAAAACATGGACTCACGACTTGTTTGGTTATAGTTTTATCGTCATAATCAGCAATGGCATACAGAAATAGTTATACCACGGCTGGATGAAACCCAGGCGCCATTTTGAACAACATCTGAGAGCCCTAATAATATGATTTCCATTTGAATGTAATCGTCTCTACTTTACCAGATAGTTTGAAGCTAAGAATGTATTGTTTTGAGTTTTGAGGTTTTGTTAAAATAACATAAGACAAATGATCTTAATGGGATGAGGCTGAGAAGGTCTAAAAATGATCTGATACATTGGAAACAAAACATTTCCTCAGTCCTGATATTCCGATTATATTGCTGAAATTAATGATGAAAATATATCTTTTGAAGGTTAAGAAAATGATTCCGATGCAGTGGACCCGATTATATAGTTATTAATTTTCACTTTTAATTTTACTTTAGTGTAGATTAGATTAATGTATAATAATTACATGTTTGCCCGAACGATGGTACGTATCCCGATCTCTGCATTGTGCTGAGGTCCCTCTGGTGGTAGCTATCCAAATCTCTCGAGAGCGGGGCATAGCAAGGGTTTGCGAGATGTGGTCGATGAGGAATCTCTGCCTGAAGAGAATTGTTAAACTCGTTGTCGTATACACCCACCAGACCTGTGGACAAAAAGGGTGCCATAGATCATTAATGTAGATTTATATCCTATATTGCTACGAAAGATGGGTAAAACAGGAATGTGTGAGTGACAAGGTCTTCGAATTAACGGATTCAATCAGAGGTGGTTACTATGACACCTCTTACAGGCCAATCAGAATAGAGTATTTGCCAAAGTCATGATAGAGTCTTCTCAGCAATAACGGTGTTATACCTTCTTTATCTAGAGTATAACTGCAGTCTGCTGTAACAAACGACGTGTATACTTTTCCTACTATGACCATCTTTGAAAAGGGACGTCATTACCTTAATCCGCAGTAGCCGCATAATTTGATGATAATTTGATTTAGCTGGTATAATTTCTGTTGAACCCCAAAACCCCAAATATATAAGGAGAATAATGATTACACTGGCTAATAGACGGTTGAATGATGGCCGACTGCAATAGAGTTCATAGTAAAAACATGTGGTTGACAGCATGAGCAACGACCAGTGCCGTCAGACCTGTGTGCGAAAATCCAGTCGGGCCAGTAAATCTCCAGTCACTGGCCCTACTGGCAAAATTATGGCCTGCTAAACATATTCAGTGTATTACCAGCATTATGAACTCCGTGTCTACATTCAAATTTCGGGCTTGTGAATTATTTTGTGGGCTAGTAACTTTCGGGCACAGCTAGCCCGACTCGCTAGCAAAATTTGGAAACTATTTCGCACACTGCGTCAGACACAATACATTTACTGCACCCACTAACCATCCACAAACACCGTCCTGTTGCCACTGTGACCGAGGACCTCTTTGATGTGACGCCATGTTCCTCCAATACGACCCTGTCGTGTTCTGAAACAAGGACAGACGTTCAAACGGTGCTGGTACCCGATCCACAAAACGTTCGTAGCACTATGTCATTCGTAATCCTATGATAAAGTATAGAGCTACGATAGGTCGTAACGTTACGGACGATTTGTGGATCGGGACCCTGGGCCTAGATTTTCGAAGCTCTCTTAGTGCTAAGATAGTCGTAAGTTAATGTTAATGCATGGCACTTATAACTATCTTGGCGCTAAGAGAGCTTCGAAAATCTAGCCCCTGGTCTCGAGTTTGACACGTATTTTATTCTAAAATATGCCGCACTTTCAAAATCAAATTGGAGTTAAAGGAAACCTAAACTCTATGCATATTAACTGCCATGGTCAAGAAAAGGACCCGTCATTGTGGTAGCATGCAAACATGCTGCTGGTGTTATAGAAAGATTGTTACACCATCGTCTGTTCTCGCTGTCAGATATTGGTAAATGCGATGGTTGTGATCTGTTTCAAAGAAGGTTCTTTGTTGCTTATGTTTTCAGGAACTGTTGGGCGTGTTTGTAAAATGCTGGTTAAGTGTAAGGTTTCGCAGTTACGAATAATACATTGTAACTACATACACATATCATTTTATTCAATATACGTTTTGTTGACCGCAAGCTAACCCGTTGTTTGCTTCTTATTATGCCGTTAGTTTGTTGTTTAACGCCACTCTTAAAAAATTTCCATGTATATGACGGCGGTATAGATGAGGCAATCCAGTGACAACATAATGAACACAAGACTTGTATGCGATGACATGCAATCAGCCAGGCTACTACGTCTGACCACTGATTCATACGGTTGCCTCTTACGACAAGCATAGGTTGCTATAGTAGGGACATACAGCACTACCGGTTATAATGAGGAGCTATAGACATGAGCTGAGACACAGCCTCCAGTTAGGTACTCACCTGGGCAGACCGGGATTGGGGTGAATGTAGGCTATTTTTGAAGTGAGATCAGTGTAGGCGCGTCTGAACTCCATCTGGGCTTTTTGTCCCATGTCCTTGCGTCTCTCAGAGTCGATCTGTGAGGAGGACGCAAGTTTAAGTCATGTGGTATAGTACAATGGATGTTAGTACAATGCACTAACAACGTGTAAACAGCAACAGTGCGTGAGTGTGTATGGTTTTACGCCGCTAAACAATATAACAGCATTGTCTATGCGGATACACCGGAAACTGGAGTTACTTTCTACCAGGGTAATCTATCCCTGGTATCATGCTTGACAGGCGAACGCTTTACCCGCGTGGCTAACCACCTCCATATAAACGGCAAGAAAGCAGCAGTATCATGGTGAGTGGACTGGTGTGGTTCGACACCGTTTTCAGAAATCGACATAGATTTTAAGGCGGTGAATTGTCTCGTCATTTATAGAGGACGTAGACTGATTATGATTAACAAATATATAAGATGTTGGAAATTAATTTACGATATAAAAGAAGATACTATCAAAAGTTTATGAAGTCATTGAAATATTCTGCCATTAATATCCTGCAAAATCACCGCATCTGTATAATGTCGTGGCACAATATACTTCGTTTAACAATTTATTAACTTGTTTGTTGGGTTTTTTTACGCCGCAGTCAGAAAGGTTTCATCTATTTTAACGGCTGTCTCTAAATAATCGAGTTCAGACCAGGCAAACCAGTGATTGATATTATGAGCATCGATGGGAGGGTTACCCACATCAACCAGGTCAGCGACCCTGACCACCCATTGCTGTTATTCGCTGAGGACCATTTCTATAGCTCATTGTACCCAAATCGGTATTGAAATGCTATTCCGCATTTGGAAACGAAGCAAAACTAGCACATGACACAACTCAAAGCAGTTCTCTTTGGAAATCATTTGAGAAAATGAACCAGCAGCTACATGTGTGAGTGAGTGCTTCTAGTTTCAGCCGCTTAAGCAACATTCCAGTCAAATCACGAGCATCACACAATGGACCGTTTTGAGATATTAAACTCTGCTCTAAAGCAGGATAAGCCAAGGTTTTAGCCACTAGGCTACCCCATCGCCATTGAAAATAGGCTACGTCAGAAACGTAAACAGCAACAAAACTAAGAAAAACATTCTTACATCTTTCAGCTGACTCCATCTGGCATCTGTGAGGGTGTGAGGAACGCCCGGATGTGCCACGCCCCCCTCGTGGGCCATGTCTCTCCACTCGTTCATGGAGGTGTACGTGGTTCTGAAACAGAACATCAASCATAAGCATGAGATAAAGTTATATTGCATAATGYTGAATGATCCAGTGATGTATCACGCAACAAATATGAATTCATTGGGACCGGGTTCAACTAGGTCATCGCCACTCCGTTGCTGGTAACTAACTTGGATCCTGTGGTTAGCATGTGTTATTTTGGTTGATTGGGCGTCGTAGTGGCGTCGTAGTGGGGGGAGAAAGAAATAAAATAGTGGCTGTTACCGAGAGGTTTTTTTAACGGATATAGAACACATCGGGAGAGAGGACAAATATTTTGCGGATCTTTCATACCATTTTTTGAATCGATGCTGGTAAAAGACTGCATTAACTTTAACATTGCTAACAAGTTAAGTTCATCTGTTAAACGTGAGGTCTTAGAGGTGAATGAAGGCTCAAGTTTAGTTATACACCTATCTGGCTGATCAACCGTGAACTTAAAATGTACCTGGTCAGAACTGCTGAGCAGTTGATAGTTGACATCGAAATTGTTTGTCGTAAAGGTTATCTTTCAGAAATAAACGTATGGTAAAATGACCCAAAATTAACATCGAATGTTAATCTCAGGCATGCTTTTCGACATGAAATTGTTACAAATGTAATAAACTGCAAACAATAGAGGTACAAACAAACATATAAACAAATATTCAACGGCTTCTGAAGCGCTGCACTGTATGCAAGTTATTATGATAAGCACCCTCGTCATACATACAAATATGCAGTAACAACAAACAAGGCAAAGTTCAGTCACTTACTATGTTGTTTCTTACGCTTTCAAAATGTTAGTTTAGTTGAGTCATTCTTTAAAATGCCGAAAAAAATGTTAAATAAACAGATTCGTGATATAAACAAATTTGGCGGTACCTCAATACAAAAAAAGATGCGGTAGATCTACCTGAATACAATGCTTGTGCTGGAGCAGTCCAAGAGCAACAATCGGGTGACGTCACAGATACGCCAATCAATACGTTTAGCAGATGGCTGACGTCAGATAACAATCGCACTTTCAGACTTGAGTATCGTATCGTAAAAGTGGCACAGAAACAAAACTTTAATTTCCGGGAGAACAGCTCCAACAATAGTTAGGAAATATAATCAAGCACCATCTTATACCTCACAAACTTCCTTGCATTGCTCAAAAATATCTGCACATGATATTAATTTAGGTTTTATACATATGTAAAGTGTCATCGAATCCTGCTAAAAACTTGGTACAAAGGCGGTATGTTTCTCCAGATTATTATTATGGGATATTTATACTGAGCGCACATATCCACGCAACTACATGTAGTGCATGCTCAAGGCGCTGGCGCTCTAAGCAAACAGGCAGCGGAAGCAGCTGAAATGTTCGTCAACTACTGATTGTCATGGAAAGGTTACATATGTTGATATTCGATAATTGATTCTGATTTGCATGTCAAAATGCGTAGTTTGAATACAAAAACAAAAGAGTTTCGAAAGAAACTGATCACAAAAAGGGCATATGCACACAGTTGTTATTTTTGTACGGGAAAAGAACACAAACGGGCCGTTACTTAGTGTACATGTTTAATAGCACATATCATAGCCCTGGCGTACTTAAACCTATGGCTTTTCCCATGGTTCTGTTTCAAGTATGCGTCGTAAATTATTACACATACTCGACATGAAAATACTATGTGCTTTGCATTCACGGTGTATCACAGTTTATCTGTGTTGCACCAGTTATTGAAAGGGCACATTACTCAGTTCATAGAGCTTGGCATTGTCGTGACAATACATTGTAGTAACTCCAAACAATTCAGTCTCGGCGGTTAAGCGATTGAGCAATATTGAGTTACACAATCAAGTCTATTCATACAGCATAATGATATGAACTATAACAAGGATTGGTGATAATTCAGCGAGGTTGTTGTATAATGAACGTATGGTATGGGCAGTATTGTGCACGTAATAGAATTAACATTTCACGTAACTATTTCATTTTTAAACTTCAGTGTAAATACAGAAAAGTATGCCATAAAAAGAAAACACAGTGAATTGATATCCCGTTAGTTCAACCATACAGCAAGAGCTTGAAATAGAGGGCTTTGTAGTTGGGCGCATGCGATTAATCTAAGTATGTGGCAACGTAGATTAAAAACAGTGCTTCGATCGGCGTGGTATGAAACCAGCTGTTGTTAAGTGTTTGTTAAACTTCAGTGTAAATACAGAAAATTATGCCATAAAAAGAAAACACAGTGAATTGATATCCCGTTAATCTGGAAGGTAAAAGTCCAGGTGATATTCGCCGGATTAGCAAGGGTCCAGATTAACGAATCGTGTGTACATGTAAACTGTTATATGTCTTCAGAATCACACATGGGCATTTAATTCCAACAGTAACTGACCTGAAAGCAAGGATTGGGAGATGTGGTCCGGATTATCGGGGTTTCGCTGTAATTCGTTATGAGAACCAAGTAAAGGAGCTGATTGGGAGTCTATATTCTCACGGTAATCTCTTTGTAATGCGTGCTTAGTCGTGGTTCAGCCATACAGCAAGCACTTGAACACGGAGGGCTTTACAGCTAGGTGCATGCGATTAATCTACGTAAGTGGCAACGGAGACTAAAAACAGTGCTTCGATCGGCGTGGTATGAAACCAGCTGTTGTTAAGTGATTGTTAAGGGTATTCGGTATGCCTTTGGTACATGCTACCCTCATTGGGATTTCGCACACCACAGATCTAAAGCACAAATGTACTTTGTGCACATTAATAAAGATCGCAGATGTCTAGACAAGACAAAAATCTTGATAAATATCATTGGTTATTTGTCTGATGACTTACTGATGGTCTTTTTTGAAAGAATATAAAAAACTTCCTAAAACAGACTAGGGTAATTCAGAACAGAACAGAAATCATATTACTCAGCATATGAAGTACAAATATACAGTGAAGTATACATAGGATGGCGGGGGTACCATAAAAGATACTCGGTCTGATATGTATATCCACCATCCAGCGCCTTCTGACTGACTGAGTTTGGTTTTACGCCGCTTTTAGCAATATTCCAGCAACATCACGGCG
>VKKT01002546.1:63064-76131 GCA_008038995.1 Haliotis laevigata | reverse complement strand
TCCTTGTTGTACCCATTAATGCCGAGCGCCGGACAGGGACCAACAAGTACCATATTTTAACGATCCCGTTAGTCGCCTCTTACGACTGGTATGGGTTACTGAAGACCAATTCTAACCTGGATCTTTGCGGGTCTTCTGTATGGAGGATTATCATCAAGACAATATGGCTTGTTGACACTGTCGGTGACACACTCACTTATAAATCTTTGCATTTGCTGTGACGTATATGTGTGAACTTCTGATGCGAACTTCTGACGAAGAAAGCCGGGTTCGATTCCCCAAATTGGTACAGTTGACGAAACCAATTTTTCCTGATATATTCCGGGGATGATGCTAAAAGCTGCGTAAAGACCATAGTACCCCAATCACTCTTATTCGACGTGGAAATTCGGTTAATAGTGCAGTGGAGAATATATGGCGTTGTTAGTCGCACCTGGTGCCGAGTGTGGAATGGTATTTTTAACGTGCGAAAGTACGCAACACCTTCTGCAATGTCAGTAACCGATGCCGTTCATTGTGTGACCGAAAAGGTCAGAATAGGATGTGGTGATTTTGCATTGCAGCTCCTGTTAGAGGTTGTCAATTATTTTGATGCCATGCATTACTTAATATGTCCAATGTATAGGGATGTTAGAAACGATGCAGTTTTCTATACCACGGTTGTATCCTTACAAACTTGTATTGAGGGGAAACCGTGATACGGCAGCTGCAAGTCAGGTCCCAGTTGTACATCGTTGACCAAAAGGATATCACATTACACTAGTAAACTTTGAAAGCTTCTATAAAATTTCTTAAATTAAACCGATCATGAACGTCAAATAATTATTGTCTATTTTATCAAATTTAGATATAACAACGCAATGCTTTTTATTGTGTTCTCGTTACAGTCGAGCCTTTGCTTTTGGAACTCGTGGATACCTGCGACCTGAGTTCGACCTGAAGAAGCGCTAACATAAGTTGGGTTTGGTTTTACACTGACGATTCACTCTAGATAAAGGGCGGTGGGGTGGCCTAGTGGTTGAAGCATTGGTTAGTTTCCCCACATTGGTACAATGTATGAAGCCCCCCGCCGTGATATTGCTAAAAGCGGCGGCAAACCAAACTCACTCACTCACTCACTGCCCGTGGATTTCAGACTTGAGTTTAAACTTCTCTGCCTTGTCTTCCGCTGTTTGTCTGGAACTGCCCCTACATATGTATCCAGCCTTCTTTCTCTGTACAAGCCTTTTCGTTCGCTCCGTTAACAAGATAAAAGTCTTCTTCTTGTCTCTAAAACTAGAACAGTGCAGTATGGAAACAGATCCTTTGCCTGCAGCACCAGTGGCCTGGAACAAACTTCCACAGAATCTCAGGGACTGTACTGACTTTGTCACTGTCAAATCCCAGTTAAAACCACATTTGTTCAGGACAGCCTTTTCAACTATAACTGTGTAATTTGTTACATTCTATCTGCGCTTTGGGCATTACAAATGTGTTATGATGATGATGATGATGATGATGATGATGATGATGATGATGAACTGCTGGACAGAGCAATCTTTAATTCATTTTTTTCATGACGTGAATATTGTGTTTCAGAACCGTTCGTTTTTATTGTTAGCATGTTTTGGGGTTTTTTAACCATATAAGTCATACCTTCCAAAGCTCACGACTTTGGCTTGAGACACACATTTTTAGTATTCATGTCACGCCATCATGACAAAACTCATCAATCTCACGCGAAACTAGGTTAAGATGAAAATATGGAAATAAAAATCCATTAAGTATCTCTCAAATGGGTCTGAATACATTTCGGTGGGGTTTTTTTCATTGACATTTCTGAAAAGGGAATTTTATTTATGCGTTGGCTTCAGAGGGGCTTGTGGACCCGGCCGTGATCTGAGGCCCTTGGAACCAGGCATCTCAAGCTTATTTTTTCTCTTGGGGCTGGGAGCCCTGCATACATTTATGATATAGGCGTCATATACTGAAATCAAATGGCTGAGGATTATTTATATTTCTGGTGCTGTCATTTTGAAGAAAATAAAGAAGCCCGGTCTCATCTACAGAACGTGACTTCGTCCGCATAAAAACGGTCTAATGTTTCATATTCATTTAAATGAGACCCCTGTGGAAATGAAAATTGTTTTGAAAATATAAACTAATCTTCGTGAAACATTCTTTTAATAGTTTTTTAATCATCGCATCTGAAACATTCACAGGTTGCAATCAGTGGCTAGTTAATCCAGGTAACCTATTCCATCGCCTCAAGTGTTGGAGGGTCGTCAGTTGATGACATATCAGATAACAACATGACATCTAACAAGGGAAACAGGGTTTTCAAGCAACCGGCATGAGCTGATGGCGCCGAAGGGAGTGTTCAGCAACACTACTCCCTTATTAGGGATGAATGACCTGTCAATCATGGTTGTAATGTACACGAAATCCACACGTTTGACTTTTTTTCTGGAATCAGCGATCAGGGGAAAGATTAATCTGGTGTGCATTTCACCAACACAATATTGACACTTTGACAGTGTGTAGCCTACAGAACATGCGGGTAAATATAATAACGTTATACCTAGTGAAATATGTACTTCGATAACCCGTCTACATGCTTTCTTTATATAGAAGACAGTTCAAATCTAATACCTCCTGTAGGAAGGTCCCCCTTGCTGATGGAAATATTAATATACAGTACATTGTCACAGGATTTTATTTTTAAATTCAGCGTTATATATTGTAAATATTAAACATCAAAGCCTGGGAGAGCAAAAACGTGGAGATTATCTTTCGAAACATTTCCATTTGGCGTGAAAACAAAGAATCGGTGAAGATAGTATGAATTGATCTGTGGGCAATGTCATTTATAGATCGTTTATGAGCGGTATTAACGTCTTGTAAATTTCACCTAATTAAACTGCTGTTTTAATGCTTATTAATCCATGTAGTAAGAGTTTCAGTATGCAAATCTTTTAGTGAGTATGGTTTTACCCCGCTTTTACTAATATTGCAGCAATATCACGGCGGAGGACACCAGAAATGGGCTGCGCACATTGTATTCATGTGGGTAATCGAACTCGGGACTTCAGCGTGACGAGCGGGCGCTTAAACCACTAGGCCACCCGGTGACCCCTGAACTTTTAAGTGGAGAGCAGGATCTAATAATTAGTATGCAATAACACTGTTTACCCATATTTAGAAATCAGAAATAACCAATGAGCAATTGAGTTTCTTCTTGTATAACATGAGAACCAATCCATTGTTTCCCGTACATGCAGCAAGAGGCCATTTTGTCGAAACAAACCCGCGGTCAAACGGTTGTTCCTTAATTTCCAATCCGGCAAAGAGTGTTATAACGTAGGTCAGGTCGGAGTCCCACTGTAATCTAATGAAATGTGTTTTACATAAGTAACTGACTGCCTGAATATATATAAGGTTATATCAAGCAATTTTATTGAAATCATTTGTTTTTACTCCGAAACGATTGAATATCTGGGGCATTCGTCACCACTCGCCCCTTTCCGTAACCTTCAAAAGGCGGCTTGTCCCAGAATAACACGAGTGCGTGACGAATGGATCTGACACCTCCATGGAAGGTCATGTCAGGTGAACGCTCAGTGGAACTTTACAGTCCAATCCAAATCAAGGATGCATAGATTCTTTTGCCAATTACATCATCATGTCAGTTTTCTGTAACGATTCGGCTTCACTCTTTCACCTGCTTGGAAATTCGTTTATGCCAAAGAAACCCCATGCGGGGAACACATATGAGTAATGCTGGATGTGTAAAATAGCCACTTTAGTCTGTTTGCAGCGAAAACGTACCGGTGAATTTCATTTTAAACAAAAATGTAAATCGAATACAGTAAAATTAAGATTGCATATCCTCATTATTCTACCTTGCCAATATAAAAATTAAATCTTAGATTTTTATTCAACTTAGGAAAAATGTTGTTTAACAAACGATCATTGTTTCAAATCGCTTATATTGGTTTGTATCACAAGGGAGTAAGCGCAGTAGTTGGAACAGTGAAACAAATGCACGTGCGGTACGTGATGAGCGTTAACTTAGACCAACCCTACTTGTTCTCGGTGTTTCATTTAATGTGCATACCCCCTTGTAATACAAACCAATAATACCGATTTGAAACTATGATCGTTTGTTAAACAACTTTTATGCTAAGTTGAATAAAAATCTGAGATTTAAATTTTGAAATGACAAGGTAGATTTATTAGGATTCGCAATCTTAATTTCTCTTTATTTGATTTACATTATTGGCATGAGAATATTTGAATACATATGAATACTTTGTTGACATGATCATGAAAAATGTAATTCATCGCGTCTTTTGATAGCTGATCCATTTGTATTTGTTTTTATTAGGTATATGGAAGGCCTTCCCGGGGCTAAATCCAAATGTTATGCAACTATAACAAAAATCAATGTGTTGAACAAATGACGTGTCTTTGGAACGGATGCCACCACTCGGGTGTGAAAACGTTCTTGGAGTGATTCATAAGAACGTGATCATGATAGAGTCGGAATGTTACAATCATCTCCGCTTTAAGGAGGCGGTGGTGTAGCCCAGTGGTTTAAGCTTTCGCTCGTCACGTTGAAAACCTCTGTTTGCTTCCCCACATGGGTCAATGTGTTAAGCCCATTTCTGGTGTCCAACCCTGATATTGCAGAAGTGTTGCTAAAAGTGACATAAAACTCAACTCACTCACTCTGTGCTTTTGGCAATCAATTGTGTGACTTTGGAAAACGTTCGACATTCTTATTTCAACATGTCTCCTCGCGTTTACATGTACAAAATCTAATGGAAATGTATTAGAACTGACCTCCAGTTGGTCGTCAGAGGTTACGTAGTGGACTAGGTGGTCAGGCTCGGCATATTGGTCAATAGTGTATCACCACCCACAAACGGATGCTCGTAATATCATGGCTGGCTCAGAGATGTACTTTTACACACCAATGTCTTATATTTCAATATTGCCTAGCGCGTCATTAAACAACAAACTCTCATAACACTTAAATGTTTATTAAAAATCAACTTAGGCGTGTAGAAAAATATTTTTTATGGTGTAAACAAACCAATTCTACGGAAAAAAACTGCTGAGTAGTTGGGCGCATTTAATTGGTCACCAAGCAACGACCAGGATCCAGATGACATAAAGCAACAGTTGACCCACCACTTTAAAAGAGGGGCGGTGGGGTAGCCTAGTGGTTAAAGCGTTCGCTCGTCACGCCGAAGGCCCGGGTTCGATTCCTCACATGGGTACAATGTGTGACGTTCATTTCTGGTTTCCCCCGCCTTGATGCTGCTGGAATACTGCTAAAAGCGGCGTAAAACCCAACTCACTCACTCACTCTCAATACAAGATATTGAATCCAGTCCCGAGCACCCAACAGGGGAAGTAACTCTATCAGTTGTACTCCTGTTTTTTAAATGGACATTGGAAGTCTAGATAGGTAGGTAGGTAGGTAGGTAGGTAGGTAGGTAGGTAGGTAAGGTGTTAGGGCGACCTTGGGCCTTAAAAGGCCTATATGCGCCCAACACTTAACAAACTGTTATATTTTTGTTCAGTTAAATTACATCGTACTTAGCATAACGACTTATCTCCCTTTATCATACCACTCAATAAAATTTTCATTTTAGTTTATTTTGAATACAGTATTGTTTTAAATATATCTATTGTTCTAATCAGCGACAGATGTTCTATTCTAAGTTATCTATACTGGTACAGAGGTCGTGACGTCACTTCCGCAAAGAAGCTTTGCGTGAAGGGCTTGTACGTACTGTCTATATTTGTGTACAATGTTGTTTTAATGGTTTTCTTCGTGTCATATGGTGTATCTGAATGACAGATCAATACCCGTCATCCTTTCCTTGAATACTTGATCAAACCATTCATTATCAGCAATGGTAAACCAGTTCTTCCAGTCCCCAACCTCACCTGGAAATAATATTGAGATTATAAGAGTGACTCAACCCCGCTTTGAACAGAACTTCATATCACTGCATTTCTGCATGGGCGGAAAGCTCAAAGTGATACTGGGATATGGGTCTACAAGCACGGGTCTGGTGCTAAAGTTGGTTGTTTAAGGCCGCACGCGGTAATATTCCAGCTATATAGCTGTGATCTGTAAATATTCGAGTCTTGACCAGATAATCCAGAGATCAACATCATGAGCATCAATCACGTTAGTCGCCTCTTACGACAAGCATGGGTTACTGAAGACAAATTCTTAGTCGGATCTTCACGGGTGCATGTTACTAAAGAACATTTAAACAAAATCATGTCAAACAGGGATTCGAACCCGCTGAGAATAATCAAGCCGATACGGAAGTTCTGAGACAAAGTATAATTTAGTATTTTGGGCATACGGTATTAAAAATCTACAAAACGGAAAAGGAACCACATTGATACTGCAGCACGTACCTTTGCGATACATGATTGGCTGGCCTTCAGGGGTCAGGTCATACTTCCCCTTCCGTTCGCGCATGCGCTTAAAGGAGCACCAGTCATCTACTTTCCGTAAGAAGGCGTCGTCATGAGACAAACCCAGAAAATGAGATATTCTTCGTATCTGGGATAAAGCATCCTGGAAAGACAAAACGCCTGTTGTGTGACAAGCATCTATTTGTATATCACACATGGACATAATCCTACATTGCCAGAATGGTGGGACACACATGCCAGGTGGTTTGCAAATCAAACTGAAAAAATCCATCTTAAAAAAGTAAAACAGCCAGAGAGTCGGTACCCATTGGTCCCGAAATGCTAACTGCCGTCAAACACGGAAAACAGAAGACACTTAAGTGTACAGTTCGAGTTAGCCGGCTTTCGGCATAACCGAAAAAAAGATTCTTAAAGAAGGAACTACTTCGAGATAACTTTATGTTCGACATAACACTGTACGGCTGCATAATGACTATTTCAAAAGATGCCATATTACAAAGAATTGACGTTTTACAAGACTCGTTATATTGTTTAAAGATTCCTTGTTTTCCCCATGGAGTTTCTGGAGTCTTGGTTTGTTCCGTGTCAAACCCTATACTTAGCTTGCAGATCAACAGTCTCATTAAAATGAGATGCTTTATACCAGTGTATGAAATAAGACCCGTCCGACCGCCCGAGACGGGATAGATTTCTGACGGACGGTCTAAATTTACAGCTATCAAGGCCGACGGTCTTGTGCAAATTTTAGATGTTACATACATCTGACTGAATTCTCGGTGTCTGGTCTGGTTAAATCCATTTTGGGCTGATGTCTGGCTGGGTTGTTGGCATATTCGATATACTGTTTACACCGATATTACCTACATTCATTTTCACGTTAGAGAGGTATTGTATAGAAGTGAAATATCCGATCTCAATTTAATACAGTCCCGTAAAGTTACTTATACAGAGACAGGCAGACAGAGAGAGACAGACAGACAGACAGGCGGAGAGAGAGACAGAGACAGAGACAGAAAGACAGAGAGAGACAGACAGAGAGAGAGAGGCGGAGAGACAGACAGAAAGACACAGAGAGAGACAGAAAGACAGAGAGAGAGACAGACAGAGACAGCCAGAGAGACAGACAGAGAGAGAGAGACAGGCAGACAGAGAGAGACACAGAGACAGACAGGCGAAGAGAGAGACAGAGACAGAGAGAGAGAAAGACAGACAGACAGAGAGACAGACAGACAGAGACAGGCAGACAGCCAGAGAGACAGACAGAGAGAGACACAAAGACAGACAGACGGAGAGAGAGACAGAGACAGCCAGAGAGACAGACAGAGAGAGACAGGCAGACAGCCAGAGAGGCAGACAGAGAGAGACACAGAGACAGACAGACGGAGAGAGAGACAGAGACAGAAAGACAGAGAGAGAGACAGACAGACACAGAGAGACAGACAGACAAACAGAGAGATGCGTTGAAAGTACGACTGGTGAACAGTCTGTATAAACCCAAAACGTATGAGAAACCGGAAGCTTGTCACATCTGGGTATCGTGATTGCTATGTATTCACACCTGACATTACACGTTGTAATGTGTGTAATGTAAAAATAGCTGCCATGTCACTTACTTCCTTCATGTCTTCATACACCACAGAGAGCGAGGGGATGTCAGGGTGGCTTCTCAGACCTTCATGCCAGCTTCGGACGTAATCAAACCACGACCCATAGTCAACTGTTGGCGAATACGTCATCATAATCATCATCATCGTCATCGTCATCACCATAATTATCATTTCAATTACAGACCTCATAACTGACAAAAGTGGTAAAGTCAAATGCAGTGTAAAAATTGTCGACATTTTAGAAAAGAGGAGTGAGTGAGTTGAGTTTTACGCCGCACTCAGCAATATTCCAGCTATATGACGGCGGACTGTAAATAATCGAGTCTGGACCAGACATTTCAGTGATCAACAGCATGAGCATCGATCTACGCAACTGGGATACGATGACCTGTGTCAACCCAGCCAGCGAGCCTGACCACCCGATCCCGTTAGTCGCCTCTTACGACAAGCATGGGTTACTGAAGATCAATTCTAACCCGGATCTTCGAGGGTTTAGAAAAGAGGAAACGTGAGGCAGACATAACATTAGAACATTAAATGCATCCTTTCAGAGAATTGGTAACATGTGAAAAAACTGATCTTGTTGAAAACGACCAAATAGGCCCCGAGTCATAATCCACCTCCCCTCCCCTCCTCTCCCCCTTCTGCTCAATGGAAACACTCCCAAAATATCAAATGCTGCCCCCTTGGTGACAAAAGCTTCAAACCTTTTCCTCCAACCCACAACCGCAGATAGTCCTTGAACTTTCCATGATAATTGTAATATTCCACCAGTTTCCGATGATGGTTATAAAACGACACGGCCGAATCTTTTGGGTTCCGTAGCAGGTATATAATCTTGGTCTTTCGTTGTTGTATTTCCTTGGGCAGCGATGTAAACTGGACGTGCGTGTTTAATATTCTGGGGGAGGGCTTTTTGGCCAGTTGATCCTGTGGTACCATCTCGATCATGAAGTCATCTTTCTCCATCCCTCCAACGTCGCATGACCCGCTGAGTAGAACACGCAACACTTCAAACAGCCAGTGGGTGCCTGGAATAGAACCCAGAATCAAATACAATAGTAATGTCTCTGCGATTGTGTGCGTATGGCTGCTTATACTTATACGGACATGTGCTGTTTTTGTATATCGCACGACCACTTCGGATCCATTCAGTCACACTGACCCCATGCCGATCAGTCATTGTCTCATCGGGGCGGTGAGTTAGCCTAGTGGTTAAAGCGTTCGCTCGTCACGACGAAGACCCGGGTTCGATTCCCCACATGCGCACAATGTGTGAAGCACATTTGTGGTGTCCCCCGCCGTGATATTGCTGGAATATTGCTAAAAACGGCGTAAAAACCACACTCACTTACTCACTCATTGTCTCATCCACTTTAAACCAATCAGGCCAGGGTAACATCAACTCCCACCTTGTGTCGTCTTGTGGCATGAGTTTGGACCACCGACCTTCCGATCTACATTGCTACCACAGGGGCAGGCTCTAATACAGAATATGTATTGCAAAGGTGCTGATATATGATCACGCAGTTTGTTAGAGTATCATGCTATATAAATGATCACATTGACAGTGTAAAACCGGTTAGAAGTGAAGAAATTATATCTGTACTAATGATCTTCCGATTTTTGTCTTTTGTGTATACATACTGAAAAAACATTCTTTTGTCTTTTACTGCTGCACACCGCTGAACTTCAGGGAACATTGTGTGTGTGACAATGTTGTTTTGGGGTAGTTATTTCTGTTTGTTTGTTTTTTGTTACGTGTTTATTTGCGTTGTTGTTTGTTTTGTTGTGTGTGTGCGTGCTTGCGTGTGTGTGTGTGCGTGTCTATGTGCGTGTGCGTGTGTGTGTACTCGACAATGTTTGTGTTAGTAGACGTCATGCAATTTGAAAGTGGTATACCATGATTATTTAAAAGAATGTTACTGGTCCCTTCCAACATTACTTAATAATGATGAATCGATATCTTCCAGTGTTACGAGATTTTATTCCTACCTGCTTTAGGGTAGCCAGATATTAGAATATCGTCGTCCCTCAACTTGAGATCGGGAACGCCCCTGATGACGTCAGCAGGGAAGGTCGGGAACATGAGCCCGTCCACTTCCAGCAAGGTCAAAGTGCATCCTTCAGCATCCGGGACTTTCCTCACAGACATGATCACCCGCTCAACGTCCCTGCAAGTACACCAGTACCGTTTGATCAAAGCAATGTCGAAACTGATGGAGAAATGTCAACAAGTCCCATTGCCAAAGATCAATAGAGAGCTGCATGTACATACTTGACAGGTTGAGTTGGAGTGAGAGGAAATGTCCAATCAACACCAAAGCCGGAGACACCATACGTATTATGCTGGGAATCGAACAAGGGCCTTCGTCGAGTTGGGCGAACGCTTTAACTACTTGGCTATGCCACCGCCCACCATACCTCCATAGGTACATAGGTACCGATATAGATGTGCTGTATTTACACCAAAGGGAGTTGATATGAACAAAACGTCCATCCAATTGATATGTTTGTCAAGTAGTCCTTTCAGTGGTGATTAACAATTCACTAAGATTACCTTATAGAGACTTGTAAAAGGAGGCCCAGGGCTTGGATATTGTTATATCCTAACTTAGTTTGCTACCTTTGACAGCTTACAATAAAATATCCGTTTTCTTAACTACTTGCTATCATTATTAGTATTCTAATCTCTAAAAATGACGACAAAAATAACACCGAGTGTGTTATATTTAGTGATGGAGGGAGGTTGGATAGCCTAGTGGGGAAGCGTTTGCTCGTCACGCCGATGACCCGGGTTCAATTCCCCTCATGGGCACAATGTGTAAAGCCCATCTCTGGTGTCCCCCGTCCTGATATTGCTTTAACGTCGCTAAAAGAAGCGTACAACTAAACTCACTCACTCATGACGCTAATGAAAGTCATAGGCAAGTTATGAAGATTTTATGTGGGCTTCAACTACTTTCAGTATCCAGGTCGCCTGATTGATACATGGGCGAAAACCCTAAGAGATGTGTTTGTAATATAAGGGTTCCGCGCATATCAGAGACGATCCTAATACGTTTTACAATGAGGTTGCTACCAGTGTATCCTGCAATGAAATACACCGAACCCGTCTTCCATAAACCATACGCTAGACGACAGCCATTCAATTACACCGTGCATTTAATAACAGCTATTGATTTTATCTCGCGGTCCGACCCGTCGTCTCAATTCCCACTCAACACGCTGAGCATAACGCTCGATTAGGGCAGACAAGATCCTGTCAGCCAATACCGAGAATATTTTTTCCTTATGGGATTTTGGAACCTACCGTATGTCAAGGCAACCAGGGGAAAGGTCATGGGTTAAAAATAGTTCCACTTTGAATGTTTCCGGTGCATTCATGTGCAGCGAGAACTTATCTGGGTCATGTGTTAGATACAGTAAGTATTACACATGTGCACATCTAACGGTAAAACGTATAAATAGCTAGTTTACTATATGACATGAACAAAACAGACGCATGAATGCGTCAATGCATATTTCCTGGTACAAACTATGCTGCTGCACACAAAAAAATGTCTCCCCTCATATATTTTGCCACGTATTAAGTTGTTGCACCATTACCAGTTGTGCTTTAGTTGTGCACTAAACTGTAAATTCATGTAACTGGAATCTTTAAAAGCAGTATTGCGATTATCACCTGGCAAGCCTTACCTGTAACAGTAACTTGTGCTGATTAAGCGAAGTCGATAAGTGACCGGGACTGCTCACTGGTCAATGCATATTCGAATGAGGAAAGGACAAATTTACGGATGGATAAACGTGTCGGTATTCACTGTCAATTCACCCTCGGTCTGTTTGTCAGGCTGTCACTGGCTGACGGCGTGTCCTGTCGCCCGGAGATTAGAGGCTGAAGCGTGCAAGAGTTACTTCCCTTGTGTAATAATTTATGCTTGACTTTAAGCCAAGTTAACAGCGTTCAAGTCTCATGATACTTCACCGGAGATTTAAGGGCTTGTAGTGGAAATT
This sequence comes from Haliotis laevigata, assembly GCA_008038995.1. Lineage (NCBI taxonomy): Eukaryota > Metazoa > Mollusca > Gastropoda > Lepetellida > Haliotidae > Haliotis > Haliotis laevigata. The sequence continues at coordinate 64,063 of VKKT01002546.1, read as the reverse complement.
ATTATCATTGCGTCGCTATCAAAAGGGCTACTTGCCATAATCCCACCCAACCAAACCCAATCCCATTAAATATTACTGACCCTTCAACCTGAAGTATACCCTGTTGAGGGGCCTATCGAACCTGTCACTGACTACGTTGTCACAGTCCATGTACTGTTTTATTACCCGTAGAGGCCATACCAGGGAACCGTTTCACAAAGCGATCTTAGGGTAACCATTGTAATAAACCTATGTGGAATATTTGGAGTGAAGACAGTAATAGCGCTAAGGTCGCTTTGTGAACCCGGCAGAGTACGTGACCAGCTATGTCAATTTTGTTTGTATGAGCCTTTCAAAATCGCTATGTATATTCCAGCTATATGACGCTGGCCTGTAGGTAATCGAGTCTGACCAGATTCAAGGACCGTTTTCAAGTTTTTTATTGAACCACAGTGACAATCTCTGGCATAAAACTGAAGTACAAACTAGATCTATGAATCTTGATACAATTTAACGATGAAATGTGTTACACAACGTTTTTATGATCATGGGTTCAAGAAAGATATGTACAGGGCACCACTTCTATTGATGCTTGTATGCTTCTACTGGCAGAGAACGTGAATTGTGATTAGAGATATGGTATTCATTCACAGAAAGCAGGTCTCGGAGGCCATCTATTAGAGAACTGATCAAGGATGATATCATCTGCTTGTGTTTGAGTGTATATCCAAACCTTTCTGACGGAGGAGAGGTTTCTCAAACACTCTTCAGTAACAACCATTGAGAACGCGGGAGATAGTATACTACCTTGTCTTACCCCATGTGTATTCGGAACCAGCATGCTTGAGCGCTGTTTATGAGCACACTACTCGTCATATCTTTGTGTTTAGTCAACGTTTCTTCTTCTACAGATTATGTAAAGAGTCGGCGAAGAACATCAAAGAGTGACTGAGTGAGTTTTAGTTTTACGCCGCTTTTAGCGATATTCCAGCAATATCACGGCGGGGGACACCAGAAATG
>VKKT01002546.1:35926-47878 GCA_008038995.1 Haliotis laevigata | reverse complement strand
TCCCAAATATAACACATGTTGCATTTGACCACTTTCTAAATGGCATTGTGTAATCATAATGAGTCAGACTCGTGACATAGCTGTGGTTAGCTATGGCGGTTAAGTAGCAGTGTGGTTAAAGCGTTCACTCGTCTCACCGGAGATATGGGTTTGATTCTCCAAATGGATACAATGTGTGAAGCCCATCTTTCTTGTCCCCCACCATGATATTGCTGAAATATTGCCCAAAGGGATGTAAAACTTCAGTCACTCACTCATTCATTCAGAAGAGTCATTGTGCTTTTGGGTTGATAAGTTCATGAGCCGGAGAGAACATTCAGTGCTTTCTGATGAGTCTGAAAGATCCCTAAAAAGAGACACAGGGCTCTTACAAGACATCATGAGCTTTGGTGGGCTCTTTAGCCAGGGTACTGGGTATACTGTAAATCAGGAAATTCATGATATTTTTGCGACATTTGCGAATGACTTGAGATTGCAAAACTATCATGAAACAATTTGCTGGTAAAATGCTATAAACAATCAACAAATAACGTGTTTCATTATCTCTTTATTATTCTCTAGTTCATATAATCAACAACAGATCTAGACAATACATCAATTAAACAATGACAACAACTTGGGGGAAGACTAATTACAAGCATTACTGGTACTCACATGTGACATGTCAAACAAGGGATACTCGAAAAAAGTTGCTCAGGCAGTACATCTGATAGTCCAGACAGGCGCCAACAATGCAGCCACTCTTTAGACTTAGAGACCGTTTGGTAGGCCGACACCATCCTACGGCATGGATAGGTTTCATCACACCTATCCGGAGATTAACAGCTTTGCTGATGTCATTGTCATTATACTTTGCTCCTGAGTCCAACAATATAATAGAGGCATTCCAATTAATATAATCACTTTGAACTGATTTAAGCTTACCTGGCATGTGCACCGTGTGTTGTTTTTAGGAAAACATCACTGACTGCATACTCACAGAAGTTCTCTACTGAGCTCAGTTCAAGATTAGCAGCAACCTTTAATATGTGATTGGATTTACTTTAAGTGGATCTTTCAGTTGCAATTTTTTGAGAATTGGGAAAAGTGTCGCAAAAATGTCATGACGCAAAAACGTCTGTTGGTCGCCACTCGTAAAATGATCGTGACGCAAACATTTCGTGATTTACAGTATTTCTAAATGGGAGCTCCTTGAAGATCCTGGTTAGAACTGGTCTTCAGCAACCCATGCTTGTCGTACCCCGTGAAGATCCGGGTTAGAACTGGTCTTCAGCAACCCACGCTTGTCGTAAGAGGTGACTGGCAGAATCTCATGGTCAGGCTTGCTGAGCTGGTTGATGAATTCATCATATCCCAGGTACATTGATCTGGAATTTTGCTGAGTGTGGCTTTAAGCTTAAAACAAATACATGTAGAAGTTTTCTGATGGAAGGGAGATGTATTACACTGAATTTTTTCCTTTAATCTTGTGTCTTCAGCAACTATTTAGGACATTGGTTTAACAGTACAGTATAATTCATGAGAGTGAATTGTTTCAGTTAGTTCGAAATTTATCACAAGAAATCTGCTAATAAAGTCTGCCCTATACCAAGATTATGTGATCATCAGAATCAGGGCCTCAGATAATTTTGAATGTTTACATATACACGTGCAATTTTGAGAAATCAAATTTTAGCGAGATGATTTGCTGTGGTACATGGTTTCCTTAGCAACCTGAATTTCCAGAACAGGACGAGGGAAACCCCAGTGTGTCGCTATCACGTAAATTCAAAGATGGGACACTGCTTGATATCAGATTGATATGTCTCGGTCTGTTAATGATTCTAAGACCGTACACAACTGCTGTTGTGCACATCTCCTACGTTTTCTAATTTCTTTCCTACGGTATCGTGCATATCTTTTATCCGTACATATGCCAATACGGCCTTTATCAGGAACCGTGAGTATAATCAATTATGTTGTTGCACCTGCCAGTTACCAAGTGCTGTTGATATGGTTCATTAGTGTTCTGTGGTATTTGTGTAAAATAAAGGTCTGATTTTTATTTTTTCAGATGTGAATACAGACTACTTTTAAAATGTCAGCCAAATCCAAACATAAGGTGATCTCCTGTGAGGCCGTCCAGTATGAGTGTGGCATCTGTCTCCGGGAGTTCAGCACCTCCTGGTGTCTTCAGATGCACATCAAGACTCACTCAGAACAAAACTCCTTTGACTGTCATGAATGTGGGATGACTTACCCGGACTTCTCTGCTCTCTGTGAGCATCTCAAGGTTCACATTTTCGGGGCAGATCCTGTGGAGCAGGACACAGAACCTCCAATCATGAGTGGCCATCATGACCCTGTGTCTCTGACCGAGGGCGACCAGATGAGCCAAATCTCCAAACCTCAACTAACTTGTGTGAACTGTGAGAAGAGTTTTGGTTCCTTCAGAGCCCTGAAACTACATTCAAGAATCCACAAAACAAAGAAGGTAGTTGAGACAGAAGAACCTGGTAATCTGTCACCAGGTAAAACTGGAGGGACCATTAGGTTTGACAGTAACCAAGGTGGTATTGACGAAGAAGAGTCACAGAATGTGAAGACCAAAAGAGGCAGGCCAAAGAAAAATAAAAATACACCACCAGCACATTTCTTGAAAGTTGGCAAGAAGTATAGATGTGAGGTCTGTGCTAAAAAGCTCAGTTCTAGATCCTTGATGGAGAAGCACATACTGAAGCATCAGACAGGACAGTTTCACTGCAGTCGGTGTGATAGGGCTTTCTCAACTCGTTCTGGTTTGAAAGATCATGAAAAATTTCATGAGTCAGCTGAGAAACCTCCACCTCCTCATGTGGTTCTTGTTGAAGACCATGTGAAGGCTGTAGAGCTTGTGGTGGAAGATGAAAAGGGTTTTTCATGCATAGTGTGCGAGAAAACATTCAATAACAAACAGAAAGCACATGTTCACATACTGTGTCACAAAAAGAGAAAAGGGAGATTGAAACTGAATATGTCAAAAAAGCAACATTCAAATTCTATAAGTGATACTTCACCGAAAAGGAAGGGTATGTCTGACTTGCAGGAGAATGCTGGCGTTCATTCTTCACACATGACTCTTGGACCTGCAAATACATCAAAGTCATTTTGTTGTGGAGAATGTAAAAAAAAGTTTGGTACACAAGAAGAGTTGGTAGACCACCAGAACCTTCACATCCGAGATCACACCATGGCACTGATGAGAATACTGAAGCCAGGTACAAACCTCAATGTGTCCATTGCAGAGACACAAACACTTCTTAATGCTGTGCACTCAGCTTCAGATTTGGTACAAGCCACCAACAAGGAGACAACATCCAGAAACACTTCAAGTCAGCACCAAGTGTCACCTGCAATTCTGCATCCAGAGAACTGTCAACCAGTTAAGGCAACTGAGTCAACCTCTCGAAAAAATCTACTGAGAGCCTTCCCAAGTGTTCAGTGCAATGCAAAAGTTGTTCTGGAACGTCTTGAAAATGAAACCCTGCTTGTTCAGAATGGAGGTGGAAGAGTCTCCAGACATTCAAAGAAACATAGAAATGAAAGTGATAACAGTGTGCAGCATAGAAAATCTGGTGAAAACACTACATGGGCAGATACAGCCATACATTGTAATAGTCCCAAGAAACTGGACCGAACAGAGGACACAGTTTGGGAAACTGGGGCTGGTCATAAGACGGAGGAAACACTGTGTGACAATAACAATCTGTTTCAGGAAGGTGGAGATTACAGTGATGATGGTGACAATGATACTTTTCATGATGAAGATGATATTGACCATGTTGAAAATGATCATTATTCAGTCTCGGCTAAAGGTTCCACAGATTTGATGACATCTGAACCTGCCCCGGATGTTGGCACAGCTGAGGATGAGCGAGAGATGTCAGCTGAAAGTCCCCACACTTCTGAGTCAGCCAAGCATGTCCATAACACTGTATTGACTAAAGATTTAGTGTCCACAGAAAAAAATTCAAAAGGTGAAACTGCAAAATTGAGTAGTCTTGCAAAATCTATCCTGGAAAATGTAGTTAAAAAGGGAGACATGTTTTCATGCAGGATTTGTGAAGTGGAGTTTACTGAACTGCAGAAAGCCAAGAATCATGTACGAGTTCATGTCTCTATTCGACGGTTTGAATGCAAGTTTTGCCCCGCAAAATTTGTGTATGCGTCAAAGCTTCTGTCCCATGAAACAACGCACATGTCTCAAAAGCTGTCTGCCGAAAAGAAGACAAGACTGACAACTAGGTGTCATTACAAGATTGATGGGAAAGAATTCATATGCAACATTTGTAACAAGTCGTTCATGGCAAAACATAAGGTACAAGGTCATGTCCGCTATCATCTACTGGAAGACACTTATCAGTGCAGGTTTTGTCAAAAATGCTTCAGAAAGAAGTATTCTTTGTATAATCACGAAAAAACTCATCCTGAAGCTTCTGGAGAAGGTTCTATGAATGCATCCATGGATGATAGACATGTTGAAGATGGGGATCCGAAGGAGGTAAAGCTCAAGTTCAAAAGAGGAAAGTACAAGGAGTATATAGAGCCTGACAATGATATTCTCAAGTGTAAACTCTGTGAAAGTACTTTTAAGAATAACAAACAAATAATTGACCATTTCAGGAGTCATTTTGCAGAGAGAAAATTCTGGTGTCCAATTTGCTCGGCAGCTTTCAAGAGGAATACTCATTTAGATGTTCATATGAAAGCTCATGACCGGGGAAATATAAAAATGACCAAGGTGAGAATCTCTGAAGGTGTCATAGAAAGCATAAATGCAGAAAAGAATAAGGATGTGAAAATAAATCCAGAAAACAACAGGAAAGATGGTGTTGAGTTAGCTGCTGATGTTCCCATACACACGCAATGTACTGAAGATCAGGGAGAAGCTGGTAGCTGTGGTCTTCAAGAATTGCCTTTAGGTGGTCCACAGTCTGATACCTTGGATAATGTTCCTGTAAATGCAAACAAAGAGCAACAAGCAAGCGTTGCAACATTGCCACAGGAAGATCAGAGTTGTAGTAATGTAGCAGGTGATAAGACATCAACTGCTGATGAAAACTTGAGAAACAGTAGCTGCAGTCGTCATCCTACTTCTACAACTGCAGAAATAGTCACACGTCCTCCACTGACTCAAGGTGATGGAGCTTCAGTAAGTTGCAGGTCACCTGATAAGGAGGGGCACCTGTTGGCAGAACTTTCAGAGTCCACTGTAACTTCTGCTGAAGTGCCAAAAGAAAAGGAAACTTTGTCCCATACTGAAAGAGAAATACCTGATGATAGGTCTGCTGTGACTGTTGACCTCAGTGATGGAGGAGATGGTGATGGCGAACAGAAAGACATGATTCAAGCAGTTGCAGCTGCTGTTACTCCCTGTGTTAAAGACGGTACAAAAACTGACCCAAAGGTCCAAACAGATCCAGATACAGACACAGTTGCTGTACATGGACTTGGTGTGTCTGAAAGCCACAATAAAAGTGGAGAGGATGAGATGTTGCCTACTGCTTCAGATGGTGATGATGGTGGTATGGTTGATGATGATGTCAGTGATGATAATGATTGTGACAGTGACTTCCAGTATGAACCCAATATGGACTGTGATTCCGACATATCCAGTGAAGATTGTAGCCCTGCTAGTAATGGAATACCCACAGTTAAATATCTGTATGAGTCTCCAGCTGACTGCATTGCTGATGAAAGGGAAATAAAGGAACATAACATCAATACGTCTTCAGGATCAAATAATCAGGCAGGATCAAATAATCAGGCAGGATCAGAGAATCAGGCAGGATCAGAGAATCAGGCAGGATCAGAGAATCAGGCTGGTCCTTCCAGGAACAAACAGGATGCAATACAACCTGAGTTGTGCAGTCCAAAGAAGAAAAAATCAAAGTCTTCAAATAAACCAACACTAAAAGATAAAGCTGTTACATCAAAAGAACGAGGGAGACGGGTTATAACACAGGACGCAAGTGTAAAGATGACCCAACTTATGAGACCGATAGAAAAGTTAAAGAAGAAAATTATCAAATGTCAAGGTCAGGAGGAAGATGGTGACCTTCAATATGAGGGTGAGAATCATGAATGTCATGTTGGACCGAAAACAAATGAGACAGAAGAAGAATGTTCACTGATGGAGACTGCATCTTCTGACAGTAGTTTTTCTCCTCAGATGTACCAAACTGAGTATACAATTGAAGCTGGGGGTTCCTTCCGATGTGCCTTCTGTGATAAAGTCTTTAAATCTCTGCTGAGCATTAAGAACCACCTCAGTGTTGAACATGATCTCTTCCGCTGCAAGACTTGCATTGCCGCCTTCCAAACTCATCAGGAACTGAAGAAACACAACGAGGAAAACAAACACTTGCAGTTAAGAGTTCTGAGCAACAGAAACATTGCATCTAAAATGGAAATAGTTGGGGGGATATTTAAATGCACTCTTTGTCTAAAAACATTTTCAGACAAGGAAAAGTGTGTACTTCATGTGAGACATCATCTGACCGCGTTTAAATACATCTGTGACATTTGTTCCCAAGCCTGTAAGTCCAGGTCTGTTCTGGCTATTCATATGAGCCGGCACAACAACAGCTGCATATTTGAGTGTAAAGTTTGTTTCAAAAAGTTTCCAAATATGAGAAGTCTGAGATATCATGAAAAGAGCCACAGTGAAGAGGAAAAGATCAACATTTTGAACTATGTCAAGTGTGAAACATGTGGTGATCTTTGTTTCAATAGGAAGATGTTGGAGAAGCATATCTTGCAACACAAAGACACACATACTTGCGGCTTTTGTAAAGCATCCTTTCCTACACACTCTGCTCTCTTGAATCACCAATCACTGGAACAGCATTACAAGTGTGAACACTGCGGCAAAACGTACAAGGATCAGAAGTATTTCAGGAAACACATCCAATCTGTCCACATAAAACCAGATATTCACATGTGCGATAAGTGTGGCAAGACTCTAAGCAGCTCGGCGGGGCTTCGAATCCACATGGCTTTTCACACAGGGACTTCCAAATTTCAATGCAGCATTTGTAAATTGAAATTTCAGCACGCAGGTAAACTGGAACACCATATGAAAGCTCATGAAGCTGGTGGAGGTCTGTGTGACTTGTGTAATAAGTTTTTCCGGAACAAGATTAGTCTCGATGTCCACATGATGATGCATGAGGCTCTAGAAGCAGCAGGGGTAGATCTGGGCAATCCTAAAGGGTTGCTGATACGAGAGCAGTCGGAGTACACGTGCCCATGTTGTAAGAAGATGATCGGAACTGTGGAGCAGCTACGGCAACACATTAAGCATCACTTTGAGGAAAGGAGGTTCAAATGTACTATGTGCGATATGGCCTTTTTCAACAAGTATTATTTGGAGACACATATAAGAATCCATAACAAGGACTTTAGATTTCAATGTGATCAGTGTCCGAGGAAATTTGCCTCATCCAACTTTCTGAATAATCATATCAAGAAGATCCATCTGAAAGCTGACAGGGGTAGATTTCCTTGTGATATTTGTAAGAAGATTTTCAGAACGAAGGCAGGTGTTGCCAGTCATAAAAGGCTTCATAAAGACCGTGTGCGTAGTCATCCCTGTGATCAGTGCGCTATGAGCTTCTTCTCTCCATCCGAACTCAAGGCACATAAGCAGACTCACTCCAATGAGAGAGCGTTTATGTGTGACCTGTGTGGCATGAGTTATAAGACCAAGTATATGTTAAGGGATCATATGCTCAGGCATGAAGGACGGAAGGACTTTAAGTGTGACTTGTGTGGGAAAGAGTTCTACCTGAGGGCGTATTTGCAGATTCATCTGAGGAATCACAAAAACGAGCGGAATTTTAAGTGTGACATTTGTGACAAGGGCTTCAATCATCCTAATTCTCTTGTTGACCACAAGCGAATTCATACTGGGGAGAAACCCTACAAGTGTCAGATCTGCGATCGGAGGTTCACAGACAGGTCAGCGAGGAGAACACATCAAATGTCCCACAAGATGTCCTCAAAGAAGAATAAGGGCAAAGATGATCTATGATCAGCAGATCACAGACTGTTAGAGGAAGCCACTGATGTCATATTAGATGTCCACAGGCACAAGCAAGGATGAAAGTGATCTATCTTAGTGGTAGGCACTAATGTCCCTCAAGATGTCCATGGACATGATCAAGGTCAAAGGTCATTGGTCATTTGTATTCCATGAATAGAGAAACTGTTGGAACTGTTCGTGATTAAGACGTCACTGGTCACCAATAATACATAACAACAAACATGTGACAATATACAGTGAGACCCCGGATATTCGGACACATTCGTTTTAGCGTAAATCGTCCGGATAACTGAATATCCGGATATCTATATTTCTGTCATCCAGGGTTAGGTGTTGAAACAGTAGCGAGCATACACTTCTGGTTTTAAACCACTGCCAAAACAGCATGNTCGTTTTGATTTGCCAATTACAATTCACTCTGTGTCAGATAGGCCTACTAATCACCACCAATACCCTGCTGATCGGTCATTAATCTGGATTAGCAGACCTTGTCTCGTGTTAAGACATGTGGGACACTCACGCTTCACTTCACATGGTCAGCGGAAGATTAAAGCTTCGTGCCGATGAGTAAGTCACTTTTGTGTTGATTTAGCCGGTTGGGTTTGTAAAATTGGCCGTCCAGAAAAGGAAACCGCATATCCGTTATAGACAGTCACTTTTATAACATAAGATATTGGGTGTTTTTATGAAAATCTACCGGAAGGCGAGGTTTCCGGATATTTGGGGTCAGGGTAACCGGGGTCTCAAAGATACTCAACCAAAAAAGTTAAGGACCACACCAATATTCAATATTTAAGTATTATATGGATCACAATATGAACTGCAGTCGAACCCCATTTATCCGGACATTTTGGTTACACTCGAAAATCGTCCGGATAGCGAGGCGTCCGGTTACCTGGATCAAACAAGCAAAACATATTGATTATGCATATTGCCGAGACGTTATATACAGTACAATTACAATGTAGGTAATCCTAATTAACATGTGTTTTTGTTACTGATGAGATGTTCTCACACCTGCCAAATCCTAATTAACAACTGGAGTGACACACGTCCCTTGTGTTTTGATAGGTAATTATTTCGCATTAAACACCTGTCAAGAGAGATTAACAATGAATACACTTTGTCGTGTGGTAAACAAACACATGCACATGCGTACAGACTTTTCCGTCCAGATAACAGTATCATTTTTCAATGAACATCTATGGGAATGGTTTGAAAATTCTCCGTCCAGGTCCGGAAGCGCTGGGTCCAACTAAGCAAGTACAATTGCTGAAGGTTATTTTTGTTTCACCTAAAATCGTCCGGAAGGGAGGATTTCTGGATACACGGGGTCTGAGTAAACATGGTTCGACTGTATTCAGAACTTAAATATTGACAATTGGGGTGGTCCTTAACTTCTTTTTTTGAGTATATGATATAGCTATCAATGACAATTCTTCATGGCTTGTGTGCTGACGATTAGAATTTGTACTTTAATAAGAAATTGTAATCCGAAATATAACATGTTACAATGTTATTCCATCACCACAAAGGGGCGGTGGGGTAGCGTAGTGGTTAACGCGTTTGCTTGTCACGCCGAAGACCCGGGTTCGAATCTTCACATGGGTACAATGTGTGAAGCCCATTTCTGGTGTCCTCTGCCGTGATGTTGCTGGAATTTTGCTAAAAGCGGCGTAAAACCAAAACTCAGTCAGTCAGTCCATCACCACAAATGTATAGACACGTGCTTTAGTCACTATTTGTAACAAATGAATCAATGAGCAGCTGGCAGTCAAAACGAGCAGTCGGCTGTACAACAGCTGTGCACTCACTCACACACTGCATCTGTATCCGATTGTACACAAAGTTCATGCTCAGTCCACTGCTCCTTTGAATTACGCATCTTTCGCTAGGTTACTGTTTGTACACAAATGGTTTGAATGGAGGATTCTGCCCGCAGGGCAGGTTATTTGTATCTTTTCATGAACACCTGGTGTCGTCAGTGATTTTCACTGATATATTAATTTAATTTTTACTGCATTTTTACCCCTATTTGCTTCTGACTCAGTACATGATGGAGACAGGTTGTACTCTGGCATGGTACTGACATTTATGGGAGAACTTGGCATATACAATACAACTGATTCATATTTTAATTCCGTATTGATTTTTACATCACTATTTATGTATTGTCGCATGATGTAATTCTGTGTGATTTTCATGTGAATATTTATGTGTTGTTGCAAAATGTAATTTTGTGTTGAATTTTTCATAAGATAATATTTACGGAGGAAAAGAATTTTATGGACGTCAAATGCTTTATTATGAGAAACACAACGTTTCGAAGTATATTCTTGCTCCTTAATCAGGTGAATGAAAGCTATGAGGCAGAGAGTATATATACATGTAAGATCAACAAAAGTAGCAATACAACAAAGGTGAAGGCTGAACAAGGGAAGCTAACACTTGACTGGCTCTGATAGGCGCCTCATAGCATTAGGGGTGGTGGGGTAGCCTAGTGGTTAAAGCATTCATTCAACATGCCGAAGGCCTGGGTTTGATTCCCTACGTAGTACATGGGTACAATGTGTGAAGCCCATTTCTGGTGTCCCTCTCTGATATTGCTGGAACTATCTCACTCATAGCATTCATTCACCTGTTAAAGGAGTAAGTATATATACTCCAAAACATTCCTCATAATAAAGACATTGACATGTTCAAAAACCTAATACTTACAAAGTTTTGATCTGACAAGTATATGCATTATCTTACTAACTGCCATGAAAACAAAACGCTGTGAGATAAGCCTAAGTAAACCAATCATCCTGGTTGATACAACAGTGTTGTGGGACATAGAGAAGGAAAGACCTGAGAGAATTGTAAGCAAAATCACTTGAAGATTTGGTGAAACCTCCTTGTATCCCATCAGGTCCTGACAGAACTTTACTACCAAATCTAAATGAAGGATGCTTACTTTTTTGGCCAATCAGATGTCCACTTTCTAATTTTTGTATTAAATGTTTTGGAAATTTCAATCTTAAGACCTCAGATGGCTGAATGTTGGAAGTTTATCCTTGACTGAATCAAACAAAATTTATATGAAAATGGTGGTTGTGGACCTGCTTCTTGCTTGGCATTAGGGTAATATAAAACACGGGTTGAATGGCTCAGAGTCAGCGTACTGTGTCAAAGCGGGGTATTCTTGATGAAATTGAAGACTTATTTCAGTGGGCTCGCAGTGTAAAAGAGCACTTGTCCATACGATTACACGCATATTACTCTCACACACATGCACACCCTTACTCAGATGTTGGTTTGTTGTTTAATGCCGCACTCAGCAATATTCCAGCTATATAGTGGAGATCTGTAAATAATCGAGTCAGGACTAGACATTCCAGTAATCAACAGCATGAGCATTGATCTACGCAATTTTGATACTATGACATGTCAACTCAGCCAGCAAGCCTAACCACCTGATCCTGTTATTCACCCTTATGACAAGCATTGGTTATTGAAGACCAATTCTAGCCCAGATCTTCACAGGTCCCCCTACTCAGAGATATTCTTGTGGTCTCAGAGTATAAAACAGCTTCTGTCCATACTAATACACACACCACACACATGGGCACACACTCACACACATATCCACAACAATATGTTATGGCCTTTAATATTTACATTAAGAAATGATCAGTTGATTTTGCTGTAATTTCATTTGTTACACCTGGTTTGGTGGATAGGTGGAACAGCACTATTAACTCGTCTTAGTAATCTGCTTTCAACAAAAATGCCATAAATGCCAATACTATTGCTGGTATTATATGCAGTCATCTAACACCTATATAAATATGTGGCATATGCATCAGGTCTTATATGCAGTCATCTAACACCTATGTAAATATGTG